>JAVQJF010117462.1:0-5000 GCA_036023855.1 Gadopsis marmoratus
GTTGCCATGCTGGCCTCCACCGGGGGCAACTTGGGGTTCAGTGTCTTGCCCAGGGACACTTCGACATGTGGACAGCAGGGGCTGGGATCAAACCACCAACCCTGGGGTTAATGGACGACTACACTACCCTCTCAGCCACAGCCGCCCTGCACATGTTTGGATTTGTACACGAGAAAAATTGCCTCATTACAGCAATAAGGTTCCTCAAACTAATTATATTGGCTAGTAAAGGCAGCTACTCTCTTGTGATATATGTTTTCCAC
Source organism: Gadopsis marmoratus (assembly GCA_036023855.1). Lineage (NCBI taxonomy): Eukaryota > Metazoa > Chordata > Actinopteri > Centrarchiformes > Percichthyidae > Gadopsis > Gadopsis marmoratus. Next base: position 264 of record JAVQJF010117462.1, read on the forward strand.
AAGATCAACATAGGGAAACATAAAATACAAGAGTAGCTGCCTCAACTAACACAATGCTCCGTTCCTTTTATTTTTAACCTTAACCTAACCTAAATCATAACCATAGGTGATAAAACAGTCGTATGAATATTTTTAGTTTAGTTATTTCTAAGGATTTTAAAAGCCACAGACCAACAATGTTCTGACGATGGGGATTGCATTGGCATTGCGCAGAGAGTTAAAGTGGTCATTCCAAACTGTGGATAGACCGTGTCACTAATTTCCTGCAATGTGGAGGCAATTTCTTTTACTGCTGAAGAAGCCCAACAGTAATGGTCACAGGTTGCCATGTTTGATTGGTGGCCAATCTTCAAGGGGTCTTGCATAATATTCTCGTGCATGGGGTTTTTGGTGCAAGCTTGTCTACCTCGTCATGATGTGCGTGGGTAGAAATCACTTCACATGACAAGGAATCTTCCATTTCAGAACTTTACTTAGAACATGTAGCTGTTTACATCAGTGAAGGCAGCTATGCTGGGGTGTACCTGATGTGAGTGGGGCTGGCCCACCGCGTAGTCGAGTGGAGTGACGGTGGAAAATGTGTCAAACACATCTGTGTTTCTTGTTGAGTGGCAACCAAGGCAATCAGCTATGTTGTGGCCTCTTAGTAGCTGGTGCGGCCATAGGTCTCAGTGGTAATTAAATGCCCCAGACCTAAAACAAATCATTTTACCAGTACTACCTGTGCCTTGACCCTTAATAATAAGAAAAGTCCCTATAAAACTAATCGAATTCCTGCTATTGTAATCTTCCATTCCTCCAGAGAGTGCCAGGTAATATGCTGTGGCAGGGAGGTTGAAGGGGAAGCCTGTTCTTTTTTGGCAATGAAAGAGCAAATGTCTTTTCTTGCATGTCTTTTCTGTGTTAAATTTGCTTCGGCGACGCTGGCCTGGGACCCTCCACCAGGGGAGCTGTTTGTTGAATCCCCACAGCAATTATCTAGGCCTCCAAACCCAGTTACTTCAGTTATTACACCTGTCATTAGAGGGAGAGGGAGCTCATCCGCATGAAAGTACAGTACGAGCTGAAGCAAACACACATACAGAGAGGAAATTAAACACACACAGTTTGTAAAATAACTATACTACATCAATAAATAGCCTAATTACATCCTCAAAGCAAGTGACAAAATGTGGAAACCACAAAACACACAAGCAATAATATGGATTTCACATGATGGGATTGCAATAGCCATGGGATGAATGAACACACACACACACACATATATATAAGCGCAGAGCTAATTTTCTCTTACCCCCCCTACTTGTCGACATGCAATTAGATAAGCGAGTGTTCGACAAGGCTCTTGGCACCCACACGCTTCCATTTCAGAGCTGCTTTCATAACTGTAAAGCTCAACTCTAGCGGCCCACTTTGACCAAACTCCAGCAAACGGAGCCCCTCATCCCTCTCCAACACAGGAGTCACATCCCGCACGCCTACTCAAAACCAACGCTCATTTCCCCTGCCGTCACACAATGCCTTACCCTAATGGAAGGCCCCCCCCACACACACCATGCCATTAAATATGATTTGCTCACTCTAAGCTAAACCACATTCTGTTATGGAGCAGTTGAAAATTGCTTTGAAAATCTAATCCACTCTTTTTCTGTAATGGGTGTCAATATTAGAGAGTTTAGCAGTTTGGCGACAATTAGATTTTCATACCGAAATGTCATCGCATGAAATAATGTTTTGGAAATTAAAGCGATTCATTTAGCTGAGCAATGCAGGGAATAACAGACTAATCTCTAATATCTCTAATGTGAGCCATTTTTGTAGGGAAAAAGTCAAAGCTGTAAGTTCAGTATTTTCTCCAATCTGCAGTAAAAGGATGTCAAAGACCACCTTCTCCTCAACAATGGACAAGTCTCTAAATTGAATGCAAGTTCATTAGTAATAAAAACAATAAAAACTGCATCAGAAACCCCCTCCAACAATTTCTGTAACTTACCAAAACCGACTAGCCGTCATTCACGTCATTCAAGAAAATGCAAATTTGTCATGCGGGTGCGTATGACGCAGCGAGGACAAGGACCCAAAGGTTAAAAGGACCCAGGACAAAGGTAAAGGCAGGCAGCCACGTACGGGTGGGTGGTAATTAGAGAATGAGGAACAGGTGAGCATGTGAGTGTCGGAGTCAGATGACTGGCACAGGTGGAGAAGTCTGAGGGCGTCTGGTGGATGGATGGAGAATGGCAAGTCGGCATCAGCCTGTGGAAAGTGTGAAATAGCTGGAGACTTTGACAGAGGGAGGGTCTGTGCAACACCATGTCGCCATATTTGGAGGCTCCACTATGACCCTCTGACAACTACAGTAACAACCTTTGTTGCATATGTTCACAGAGATGTTTACATGCATTTATGGAGAAGCAAAATTCCAGCTTCTGGCTGATAAAAACCCTTTTTAAAAATTACATTATCTCATTTTAAAATGCATATTAAGAGGCCTAACCACTGTATTATACAGTGTTGTTGTTCTTAGCTTGTGAAAAGTTCACATTTTGGAGATACACAAGTTTTGTTATTATTGTTATTGTTATTAATTCTGGGTGGTCACAAGTGTATTCAAAGCAACAGCCATGTTCCTGCTGATGTGTCTTTGAGCTGCCTCTGCCCACTCAGTGCCCACTGATAAGTCAGCATAAACTGAATCCTTTTAAAAGGTTTGATTCCCTCTGCAGCCAACCCTGCTAAAGGTGGATGCACTGTACTGTAGGACACAATGAAATGCATTAGCTGTGCTCCCCAGAGACACCAGCGGCATATTTGTTCATTAAGTTCACTGCACTTGTGGTTTTCCTGCTCGCAGTTGAATATGAGGAAGGGCACCTTGAGGGTCGATGGAGGGCCGCTGCCCTTCGCGAGGATGACAGAGTCATTTGTCAAATAGAAGAGGCCATGAATTTACTGCACCCACTGACTTATCCGCATGTTTAACCCCCTCTGCTCCTAACACACACACACACACACACACACACCACCTGCTCCTGCAATATATGCAAGTGAATCCGGATCTGATGGAATTACAGAGGGAGAGAGAGGCACAGGGAGACAGGGAGAGAGATTTTATTTAATTAGGGGGAGACAGGAAGAGGACTGAGTGACATCTTTCAATGTCGCCTCTCACCCCTCCCCTGAAACAGTTCACTGTCAAGAGCTCCATCTGGTAGACACATGACACATGCATTCACATCCACACACACATCCACACACACACACACCATTCAGTATCCACACGGACACACAGACCAACGTGTACGCTGCATGCTCTCTCACTGAGTCAGTAGTTCAGACAAAAGTGCGCTTCTCACACATCCGGGCTATTAATCAGCTCCTTCATCGCCATATGGCTGTGACATTCTGTCGGTGTCACAGTTCATGCAGGGGTCCAACGCCGCCCACCACGTCTAGTGTCAAACACACGTCAGATACTGTACCACGTGAAGACGTTTTGTTTTTGGGGTGGGAGGGGGGGGTATTTGTCTGTCAGCATATCCTCTTTAGTGATGAGAATTTACAGCATTTAAAAGCGCCCGTGAACACACCAAGCTGGGCTTCTGACTTGAAACACACACACAGCTCATATAGGTTGTGTTTAATCAACCACATAGTTAGCTAATCTCAGTCAGATGTGACAGAGTTGGTCACACCCAGCTATCATGTCATCTGTGTGCATCCCAAGAAACTGATACTGTATATTGTTTATTTTAAAAAAAACCCATCCCATCAGATAAAGAGGATAAAGAGATTTCATTGGTTTTCATGAAGTCAAATGACAAACCAAGGCATTGTTTAAGTGCCCGACTTTTGCTGAACGCACCCTTATTGATCAGTAGGTCTAATGTTTAGCATGTTCAGCATCTTAGTTTGGCCTGTTAACATCTTAACATTTGCATGATTCTGTGTCTATGTCGTCTTTCTCGCAGTGATCTCAGGAAACGGGCCAATCCCTTAAAAATGTGGTGTATTTCATCCAATCCCACTGGACCTACGGACCTACTGTAGTGTACCTGCAAGTCCCACAAGTGTAGGGCAAACGTGCATGAATTTATAAACAGTATATAGTACATCTGTTGTGGAAATATGGGAACTTTCCTCTATTTAAGTGCAGTAAATGTATGTGTCGTGTGCGTGTATGTGTCTGTTTATTTTGTAGGTACAATATACGTCCAGTTGTGTTAGTGTTACATATTCTTCTTTGCTGAGTGTGTGTGTGTGTGTGTGTGTGTGTGTGAGTGTGTGAGCGCATCTCAGCATGGAGAGGATAGAAGGAGCCTCGGTGGGGAACCACACAGGAGGTGAAGTGTTCGGTGAAGTGTGTTTTTGGAGTGTGTGTGTGTTATTTGTACTGTGGGAGGACTGAACCTCCCATTGCTGGATCAGTAGCTAACCACAGGGGATGAGGTGTCCATGAGAGTTGTCAGTGAAATCCAGCATGACCGCATTTTATGCATGAGCAGGTGACATTTAATGGATCAGCCCTGTTTACACAGATGGGAAATACCATTGTGTAAATTAAATACAATTAATAAAATCTCCCTTAAAGACATGCTTGATCTGCTGCTTGAGGAGAGACCTCAGAACTGGATTTGCTGCACAAGACTTCAAAGTGTAAGTTAAAATATATATATATAGATATAATTATTGACTTAATTAAGATTAAGGTTTTAGTCTGTCATATTACTCTGATGTCCG
>JAVQJF010117462.1:10000-11203 GCA_036023855.1 Gadopsis marmoratus
GCTGAGGCTGATTAGTTTTTGGTCATAAAACAATGTGTTAGACCAATTGAAAGTTTTACAATATGACAGCGCTAGATGAAAAGTCAGTTATCAACAGACATCAACATCTGTACCACATTTCATGGCAATGCATCCAATAGCTGTATTTATATATTTCAATAATAACCAAAAATGTCAACCTCATGGTGGCGCTAAGGAAAAGTCTGTCGATACAAAACTTCATGGCAATACATTGAAATGTAGGAGATATTTCAGTCTGGACCGACAGACCGACATTGGAATCGCTGGAGCCACAACATCGCTAACAAGATGATAAATTATGACCTTGAAGAAGTTGTGACCATATACATATCTGACTATGAAAAACTTAACAATACAAAACCTCATCTCTGAAAATGTTTCCTTTATATTCTTTGTACTTGGTCAGTCAATTTCCTGTCTCAACTGTTCTCACTCTACTTAATCTACCGCAAGCCAAAAACCGTAAAATGTCTGCCTTTAGAAATGACTCATATTTATTTTATTATTATTTCTTTTTTCCCAAAAGCATAAAATACTTTGTTGCAGCCTGGTATTTAACAAATGATATTTTCTTCAGGAATCCATACACATCATACAGTGTATGTGAACAACTGAATGGTGATGTGTGAAAACCTTTCTGCAGTACTTTAGTAGATTTCTCTATGCTTTTACATGTGCTCTCCCTTATCATGGCTTTTCATCACTGATTCAAGGACAAAGGAATAATGTGTTCACATCTTTTGGCAGGGTGCTTACAGCTTTGACCCAGACATTCCTTTTCTAATGGGCATCTGTACTGGGGGCCTAGGAGTTTATTGTACTGTTAGTTTCTCTGGAAAAGTGCCTTCAAAATCTGAAAATGACAATGCTGTGCTTTCCAACCAGTCTGAGCACGTCAGTGATGGCACCGCTGTCCTTAGACCCTCGAATAGAATGAGGAAAACCTCCTCAACAAAACCACTTTAAACAGGAAACCTCAGGAACCCTCTCCCAGGACGGACAGACAATGCAATGCATGTCTTGTGTACAGAATAGATTCACAACATAAAATCATAGTATTACAATTATGATGACAAAATGCAGATTGTAAACCATAAGTGAAGAGGACGGATCCAGGAGGTCAACTGAGCAGCATCATCTGAAGGAGTGGGAGTGAGGAGAAGATTAGGGAGAGAGAAAGAA
>JAVQJF010117464.1:0-45925 GCA_036023855.1 Gadopsis marmoratus
TTTTTTTTAAGTAATGTTTGGTTAACGGCACTTCAAGCTCAACTAGTCCAGACTCTTCTGCTGCATTCACTTGCTGCTCAGACAGAAGATACATCTGCACTTTGTCTGTAGCACTTACATGTTAAAATGTGTATGTATTACAGGAATACTGTATGTGAAGACAAACGTTAAAATATCATGCATAATTAAATTTTCCCCCTCCATTTTCCTGTGTCGTAGACACAAAATGATTAACTCATAATCTATTAAACCTGCTACGTACACATTGAGGTCTTAAATCAATGACTTTGCAAATAAGCAAATAACCAAAGTTCATTCATTTAGTCACACACACGAGAAATAAATCACTCGACAGCTGGCATTTGAGGTTTTTTTGTCCGTTTTGTGTTTTTTTTCTTTATTAAGGAAAAGCATAATTACTACAAATTACAATTACACTAACAGCGAATCACATCAGCCTACAAAGCAGATATTATGAATATTAAATGTTATAATACAAGATCTCATTCAAGTATTTTACATTTTTCCATTTTATATATTTTTTTGTTCTTTTTTCTCATTTTCATCTTTTTTTCCTCATGACAAGCCCAGGATATTGTAATGTAATGAACTATTTCAATGGTTCATATACAGTTATCTTATTCATATGGCTTTATGGAATTTTGTCCTTTTTTCAGTCTCAGACATCATAACCAGCCATATTCCTCTGAACGGCATCACAAACCCCAGTCGGGCTCTCTTTCGCATTTTCTGCTCCTCCCTCCATTACTCATCTCTCCAGTGTCCAGCCAGCTGGCCAAGTCTGTAAAACTGACGAGCAGAGGGTGCAGCGCCCCCTGGAGTTTGTCTGGACAGCTAGCAGCAGTTCTATGCTGATAGAGAAGGCAGAAAATTCCCAAACCCCCGAAATGTCCGGTGACAGGTGGCAGCAGGTGATGATCACATTAGAGAGAGGGATCATGTGACTGTCCCAGGAAGACAGCCCCCTAGTGGCAGTCTGCCATATCTGCAGCCTCACCTTTTCAAAGGCTTCGCTGGTTTTGGGAAACGCATGTCTGTTTTCCTTGTCTGAATATTTTGTAGCGCTTATTATTCCATCTTTAAACCTCTGGTAAACACTGATGCATCATCTGTAAGCCTCTGAAAATGATCCAAATCTCCCTGAAGATAAACCAACAAAACATTAACGACAAAAAAATAAAAAACAAAACAAGTACAGCTTTGCTTTGCATGTTCGTGTTTCCAACAGTTCTGTGTTTAGAGGAAGAAACTGAAGAAACACTGACAGAACAATGCGAAATCCACCTCCACTCTGCTGGAACGTCAACCAACGGGTCAAACAAATTTTTACGGAACAGGACTTAAAAAAAAACAAACACAAGACACAGGTGTCCAATTCAGTTCCATCTAAAGATTGTGAAGCTTCTTCCAAAACTTTTAATTCCTTTTCCATGTGACTGTGCCGCTTCACAGTAAATCGCTCAGCACTCCGAAGCAAAAACTTTGCAACAAACACTGCAGTTAACAGAAAGTGGGTCATTTCGCTGAGCATCTGGATATACATACGCGTATTAAGACTTTCTCCAGTATTTAATAACTTTTTGTTCAATTTGCACCCCAAAATCAAAACATTTCCACACGTTTTTAGACCTTGCAGACATAGTGTTTGTAGAAAAGTTGGAGGCTGAAGTTTTAATATTTAGTTAGAGTCATGTGAACAGTTTGCCGTTGGAAATGCTGCTCTGTCATCTTGACAAAAACATCTTCACTAAAAAGAAAAAGATTTGAGCAAACCGACTGATTTCAACGTGAAACACTATAAGCTTACAGATTTAGTTTCTGCACTGATTACCTGTTGACGCCCTGCTGCCAACTTTCCCTTTTGTGTTGTGAAGTATGTTCCCGTTTGTGAAATCCACAGATGTTTTAACAGCCCGACAACAAACCCCACCTCCATCATCATAACAACAACAACAACGCTAGAAACACTGCAAATTGAAATTAAAAAGCATTAAGATAATCATGAGACCATAACAAAAAAAAAAGTTAAAGAGTACATACACATGTAAGGCAAATATATAATCTGTTCTATAAACAAAAACAAGTAGCAGGGAGCTGTAATCATTTCTCTTCATCTGTCAAATTCACATTTACATTAGTGGAGGAAAATCACTCTTCTATTTGATATCATCAGTACTCGAGTTGGATAAAGATTTCAATTATCCGCACAGCCAACTGTAGGGAAGTGTGACGACTGAACAGAACAGAGAGTGAACGGTGTGAATCTTTTCTCCACAGCAAGGCAAGACATTGAGCTGTGTGTGCATGTGTGTTTTTTGTGTTCAGCTTGCTCGCGCTGCTACATCTGTACCTGCGTGACTGTTCATGCCTGTAACTGATGTGTGTATCTGCTGTGTGAAAACAGAAAAGAGGATGGTGAGCACCCGAGGCCCAATCGGCCTCCTGAAGTCGGAGGCCAAATGTCTGAGCCTCGCCGGCGTCTCCACCCCAGAGCACCTGCGACAGAGCATGACGGCCCTCCTCATAACCATCGCTTCTTCAAGTAATCCAGATTGAGATTGATGATTCCAGTCCTGATCGCCACTATCGTCAACTGATGGATGGATATCAAACGGATGGATGAACGGATGGATGCAGCTCGTCTTGACGGGGAAGCGCAGCAGGGGAGAGAAAAAGTCAGGAAGCACCCAAAAAGGGAGATTATCGGGGACTCTCCCCTCCCAACTCTCCACCCCACTGAAGTGTTTTTGTTGGGTTTTCTTTTTTTTTTGGGGTGGGGAAAAAGGCGACCAACTTCCACCAGGTTAACGTGTTTCAGCACAAAAAGCCACGACTTGCAAACACAGGGAAGAATTACAGGACTTGTAACAGACCGAGTGACACTTGGAAGACAGTTCAGAAAAGGTGACGGAGGGGAGTTGGGTGGGGGAGATGGAGAACAGTTTGGCGGACCACCTAGTGGCCTCTGCTGGAAGCGGTGACCAGATATATGGGTGACTTCAATGCTGTACAATCGAAAATAAGGTGGCGGGCACAAGCAGTAAAACCATTAAAATAAGGCAACTTCCAATGATTGGTGTCCACACTGAGGGGTTGGTACAAGTCTTTTTTTATCCTCTATTTTTATCATTTGGTTCTTTAATATTTTCCCCCGTCCAGCCGTAAAGTAAATCAAATATTTTTTTTAATTTTCAGCCCCTCAACTGAGAACGCTAGGGGCTCTGCGGATGGAAATGTCAGTCGCTCAGTTCAAACCACTTTGGTCCAGTTGGATGTCAGGAGCAGCACGGCCTCCAGCTAGCAGGGCTTTTCAGATGCTCAGTGTTGTTCAAACTATTTCCAAGTCTACAATCTCACCACATGCCGAAGAAATAATAATCATAAGTCTGAGATCTGGGCGAGGAATCAAATATCTTTCAGCCAGCAGGACAGTGACGATCAAAGAGGGGTCCCAGGGACAGGGTCAACATGAAAATTTAAAAAAAACAAAAACATTTCCAGGATAGTAAGTCATCACTAAACCGTCCGCCGTGTGGACTGGTAATGATTTGTAAAAGACAGGTATGACACCTCATCCACTCCTTGCCTCATGAAGACAAAAAAAAAAAAAAAAGGATTTCTTCTCAAAAACAAAACTAAATCAGCCATATTAATTATTTGTCTTCCTTATTTATCGAACAAAAGTTGTCGATGGAAAAAAACAAAAAAACTTTTCTCATGCTTGAATGAAGAACTGGATGCCCCCCCTCCCCCTTCCTGTGGCACAGAGAGAACCAGAGACCTGCAGACGTGGTTATGTTGATCCATGTTGGCCGGCGTGTTTGTGGAGTTACTTCAGTGTCTTGGCGTCTGGTGTGGGGTCAGCAGCGGGGGCTTTCTGGCTGGTGGGTTTGGCATCATCCTTGGCTGCATGGCCATGGGCGGGGCTGGGGCCTGAGCTGGCTTGGCTGTGGGGCCGGCTGGAGGGCTGAGAGGGGTGACGGCGGCGACCGTCCCCGCTGGACGAGTGCCTTCTTCGGCCTCCTTCATCCATCGGCGGCTGGAACCAGAAAAACCAGGGCGGAGATTAAATGGCGGGTCATTTTCAAAGCACAACAACTCTTAGAAAACAAAAACCACAATCGGTGAACTTACATGCACTTAAGTAACCAGGTTACTCAGAGAAACCAGGTTACGTAGGTAATCGGAGAGTAACCTGGTTACTGTAAATCTGCATAGATGCAGCAGGTTGGTGATCAGATCTCTCCCTTACCCCAGACCTTTTTTTGGAAGCATGGCTAACTTATTTTAACTGTACCCGTAATAGAAGACACTACTGCCTGAATTAAAAGAATAAATTAAAAAAAAGATATATATATATATATATATATATATATATATAAAACAAGTTTATCTTCGACACATTGGCCTTTGACACATTTTCAGGACTCAAAACTCTCATGACCTCAGCAATTAAAGACAAGTTGTGACGTATACCGTTACATCTTGTGTCGTCAAGTGCATGGAAGCTGCTTGGAATAAAAATGTGCTCAAGCATGGCCTCAAAGTTTCCTACCAATCAGCCTTCACAGACCCCAACCCCAAAGAATATTCTACTTACATCAATTCTGAAATCTTCCAGACGTTTAAACTTGCTCAGGTGCTCCTGCAGCTTGGGGTCGATCTCCAAGGTCTTGGCTTTGGAGTATTTAAGGAAGGCCCAGAACTTCTCCAGTCCATAAAGCTGGCCTGAGGACAGGAGACAGGAAAAATGCAAGTTAGTCCCAGTGGATTATGTGGACCTTTTTCTATAAAAAGACATAAGAAACATCATAGAATTGCACTGGTGCCTCCCAGCAGAGTCGGTATTCTCACCAGCCTCGTAGTCTTTGATGGTCTCCTCCTGGAAGTCCTTAAAGATGTCCGGCCTGAACTTCCTCTCTAGACCATAGCTGTAGTACCTAAACAGGCACTCCAAACCATACCTGCAACACACACGCACAAAAATAATTTTACACTGGAAAACACAGTGTGTAGGAAATGGATTTGCACATGTGCTTAGATACAAAACAATACAAATTCTACCAAATACTATAACCAAATTAAATTAAATACCAAAAATGAGGGATGCTTGGATCAATTGGCCACAGATTGATATCATCCAATATTCATTACAAATGACTCAGCTGGTGGTCTATTGAGTTTGGTGATCAGAAAATAGACAAAGCAAGCAAATGTCAATCTGTACCTGCCTTGAAAAAACAGTATCGGTCCATCACTCAGCAACGCTCTTACCTGTAACCTTCTTTCCCGTCCTCGACTACCAGCTGTCTGAACTCCTCGTACATCTTCCTGTTGAAGTGATCTCGCAGGAAAAATGACCAGAAGCGGAAGAGCGTGTTCATCTCCTGTGATTGGCCGATTCCCAGCCGCTTTCGCTCTGTGATTGGTCGAGAGCAGATGGACAAAGTGGACAGGGTTACTTAAAAATGCAGCTTGAACAGTTTAACCACACAAAAATAAAAAATAAATATTAAGCTTTCCTGTCACGTCACCGTTAAAATACACGTCAGAATAGTCTCCGAAATATTTGGGAGACAGAATAAAAAAGTAGCAGAGGAAGAAGAAACGAGTTTTGTACCATTTAGGCAGCGCCGGCGGTACTTGTGGTAAACGTGTTGTGTGAAGCCGTTCTCCTTGAGCAGCTCGTGCGACGGGTGCTGGAATTTGGGGAGGGACTGAGGTGTGCATCCAACGTTACCCAGGACAGGGGTGCCCTCTGATGGGCTGGCATTAGAGCTGAGAGGGAGGCAGGTGGAGGAAGGGATGGAGAACACAGAGATAGCACCACCACATCAAGTACAGTTCAAGAAGCCTAACATTAGGGTGGGGTGGGTATGATGTAGGTGATTCTTTAGAAAACAGAATTGAGCCTAAAACTACTTTCACACTGGATAAAATGCATAGACACTAAATACTATATTTATTTCTGCGATCTTGTAATCAGTTTTGGTGCTGTCCATAGGAAGAGTGCAGAGCAGCGGGTCTCACCTGACTGAGGCGGTACGGGAGCGATGCTCTCTGGAGTCCATCACCCAGCCGACGTGACACTCCATGGGTGGGTTGGAGCTGTGTCGGGTCTTCCTCTTCCTGGGCGTCTGAAAGGTTAGGTGGTTTTTATCAAACCAAAAAGCACTTTCCACCACAATGAGTCAGATTTTAACCCTCACACAGCAGCCATCTTACCTTGGCATCCACAGGCCGACTTTCCTTCACCACTGGGTAGAAGCGCGGCGTCATGGTCGAGTCCTTCCTGTGAGGTGTGCGAGGCGTGCGGGGCGTGCGGGCACTGCGGTAGTTGGGCGAGTCAGGCACAGTAGTCGGGAGTGAGCGAGCTATCGAGGAGGGCTCGGGGGCGCCGAAGAGTTTGTTCGCCAAAGCGTCTGTGGGGACTGAGGACACGAGGGGAGGGATGAGTTATGGATCCAGAAAATAATAATTTAAAAAAAAAAATAGATCTGTCCTCAAACCGGAGCATTTTCTAACCAAATGCCTTAAAAAGTAACTCAATATGCCTCACTTTTATCTCTGCAATACTGGAAAAAAAATCCTGAAAATCATTAAAAAAAGACTATTTAATGTCACCACATCATTGATCTAATAGCTTCATTTATTCACAGGTCACAGGTCACAGGGCTCATGACTGAGGACGGACTAAAGTGAGCAGTAAAAGAGCAGCATGGCTAAGTTTAATCAACACAGATTTATGACTTTTTATTTTAAAAAAAAAAGGTCCATTTCATGCCAGTTGGAGCAAAAAAAAAAAAGACCATTTTATTCCTGAATAAAATGAACAAGAGCCATTTTAGAGAGAAACTAAACACCGTATTGGCCTGAATATAAGACGTCATTTTGTTGCTGGAGTTTGTGTGAAAAAGTGAGGCCGTATTATATTCAAGGACTAGAGGATTACACATTCACAGCAGCAGATACTCTTTTTGAATATAGAGTCAGACCGGCGAGGACTCTGTTCTCCCTGGACTAAGTAGGACTTTTCAGACTGAAAGTGTTAAATATATTTTACAACTTATTTTTAGAAGTATAACTATACAGCTCTTTCATTTTTACATTTCACATTTATTGACTTGCCGTACTTGTTTCTTTATATTCTCTACTTATGTGAAAGGTACTTGACAATAAAGCTGTGTGCAATGGTGAGAGAAACATTAGGACAACCTTCATAATACAGAGGCAAAACGATAATAATGATAGCAGTTCCCAGTTATTTTTAGCTTACAATTTCTCTCAGAAAATGTGCCATTTAATTGTTTTTAGAGGTAAAAGTAGCAAGGTCAGAAAAACACATTATTCTGTGTCTTCTTTCCTATCCTGTGAGCATTTTTGGGACCCTGCTGGTTTATCTTTGTATTCTATGAAGGAGTCCAGACCCGGTTTGGGAGGCACTGCTCTGTGACAAAGTTGAAAGGTTTTACCTCACCACGTTCTTACTATGGGGCAGCAATGTCTCTAATATCACAGTCACTTGGATTCTCCTCTTCAGTGTGTTCGGTGTAAAGACAAAACGTTGATTAAGAAAATACATTGTGTGTGTCTGTTTTATGTGTTTTGTTTGCTTACTCTGCTGGGGTCGTGGGGGGCCTGGGGGGACTTCCTGGTTGGGGTCCACAGGGGGTTCAGGGGTCAGGCAGTCAAACTCTTCGCGGGTGATCAGGTGGACCTTCTTGAAGTTCTCAACCTCTTGCTGTAAAAAAGGAGAAAAACAGGCTTTAATGTGACGACAACCTCTTCTTTTTCCTACAACTCTGGCAAGAAAACATCTGTAGATGGGCGGCTTATTTTGGATAAATGATCATTTATTTTAAAAACTTTCACAAAGCAGAGATAAAAAGCATCTCCAACACTGCAGCTCCTGTAGGGTGTTCCTGGTCTGCAGTGGTCAGTACCAACAGTGGTCCAAGGAAAGAAAACCTGTGAACCGGCGACAGGGTCATGGCCAGTGCTCATTCACCGTGTGGTCCGATCCAACAAAAGAGCTACTGTAGCTCAAAGTGCTGAAAAAGTTCATGCTGGTTCTGATAGAAAGGTGGCAGAACACACTGAGCATCGCAGTTCATTGCATATGAGGGGGTGCCCATGCTGTCGTGTTACGGCTGATCGGTGCAACTGCACACTACTGAAACTCGACCTCTTTACCAAACTATGAATGTATTTATACACTATAAATACATTTAAAATCGCAATGAAATAAAGACAATAAAAATATTGAGTGACGTGTTAACACATAGACATTCAATAGACCTTATTTGCAGAAAAAAGCATGGCTGCCAGAAACACTCTTTTCACCCTCATGTTGACACCTCTCACTGTTACAGCCACACACAAACCCTGGATTTTCAACGCGCGAAGATCCAATAACACTTACTGCTCCTCCTACAGCAGCGGCTGAATTTAAAATTGTACTATAAACACACAGCTAGTCTCTTGTACCAGCCCCCCCCTGAACATTTGGTTATTATTTATCATGCGTGACTCACACTCGCCCCTTCACGCCACCAAGTATCCTCAGATCTGTGAGCGTCCATCTTTGTCTACCCCCTGCAGCCCGTCAGCTCGACTCCTCAGGCCGAGGCCTTGTATGTGGGGTGTATTTATAACGCACGGCTGGACGGCTGCTGGCGAGCACGTGAACGTCCCACAATGAGTTCAACAATGCTACAATGGGAAGCAACTACAACTACAACAAAACAAACTTTCTGTTCTGTGGCGGGTGTCCATATCCAGAAACAGCTCCAACTGAAGAAGAACAAGAGTACTCATCATCATCTGGTCTTGGGCAGAAACACCTCCACTATGGCACTGATGCAACATGGAAGCTGTCAGAAGAGCTAGCCCTGCGTTATGTATCACTATAGATTGTATTGCCCTCAGAAACATTTCCAGGCAGATCACGTGGTTCCAAAACTGTGAGTGACATTCGTAGATGTTCTGGTTGAGTCCTCATTTTCATCACCGGTAAGTTTTTTATGACAAAAACAGCAATTTATCGGTTTATTTTGATGATAAAAAAAAGAAAAAATACACATCTATACACATACATATATACGTATACACATACATACACGCACACACGCATACATACATACACACATGCACACGTGTATGTATGTATATATACACATACATATACATACACACATATATATACACACATATATATGTATGTATGTATGTATGTATGTATGTATGTATGTATGTATGTATCATTTTTATATTTAATGATACCTGATCAGCATGATTTCAGGCTGTAAAGGCGGACGAGTGAGTAGATGAGTTTCTGTTTAATGTCCCTGACAACCTCGGCAGTCTCATTTAGTCACTTGTTAGCAATCGCCTTTTCAAAAATACACGTAAAAGCTTCAAACTCTACGAGTGAGGTATTTTCTAACATATTTCATGTTCTGTATCTCATAGCCTATTAAGCTCTATTGCCCCCGTCGACCGGGGCAACTCTGCCCCGTTTTATGACAATGGACCATAAGGCCATTAAACTCATACCAAATATCCATGGGCTCGTCATTCCTGAGCAAGGTACCAAGCCAGATACCCAGGGCTCAACCACAGATCTAACCAAAATCCCACTCTAGAAGCCCATCGACTTCGAGACGAGTGAACAGGAAGTGCAAAAATGATAACCAATTTCCAGGTTTTAGGATTCATTGCTGCTGCAGCACTCTAGAATGGTCGATTCAAACAGAACACCCTCACCCCTGATTGTAAATAATAATTCATAGGTCAACCATCAAAATGACCTCACCTTGATGGTGGCGTACTCGGGCTCGTACGTGTCGTCCCACAGGTCCTGCTCGTAGTAGAACAGCCCATCGTTGATGACCTTGACGAGCTCGCTGCTCAGCTTGGCGCGCGATGTGTGGTGTCCCGTGCGGTCGCCCCCCGGGTGCTTCCTCAGGTAGGGCGGCGTCTGTGTCACAATCAAGATCTTGTTGACGTCTTGGTCGTCAATCTCGCCGTCTGTTTCCTCGTCCGACCAGTCAGTGAAGGTGTTGCGCCGCCCATCCATCTGCTCCATCTCCTCGTCGAACATGAAATCGAGCTCCTCCGGCTCCTCCTGCTCTGCGCCGTCCTGATCAGAATTAAAAATCAAAACCACAAAGTAAAATGATTAGGGTGTTGGTTGGCTATGCGTGTTCACAATTTGATCACCATGATTGGTCACTTACTGAATTCAGTTGGGGAAATTTTTAAGAGTATGTTCAGCAAATTGTATAAGTTGTATCAAAAAGACAAACATTGAACATTTTTGACAGATGACACATTGCAAAGTGCAAGAAATAGCAACAATTTGTTGATTAATTGATCTTCAAAATATTCAAAAGGACAACTATTGTGATATTAAATTGATTGAAAGTAATTTATTAAGCAAAAATGTCAAATATTCTCTGGTTTCAGATTGTCAAATGTGTATTTTATATCCTTATAAATTGAATAACTGAGTTTTAGACAAAATGAGCAATTTAGTGCAATTTTCTGACAGTTACTAGACTAAATGACTAATGGACAAAAAAAGAAAATACAGATCTGAAAATCATTAAGTTACAGCTCTAAAAAGAGCAAGCAGCAAGAAGAAGAAGAAAAATTAAACAGTTTAAAGAAACAGTTCACCTTATTTCCTGAGGTAGCAGGGGCGGGTGAGGGGCCGGGCTGGGGCACAGGGGAGCGGATCGAGTCCTCCTTTTCCTTCTGCTGCTGCAACGAGGGGGCCTACATCAGTCATCCAACACCGACCACACCGGAGGAAGAGGAGGAGATAGCGGGCATAATGGAAACAGCCCAACATGAAAATTTAAGAATAAGATGAGGAGCAGGTAAAGTGAATTCAGGTTTCTTTTGCAGAAAAATGCATTAAAATGCATTAAATAGCATTCATTTTTAAATTCTCTGATTAAGTCATTGAGAATTTATTTGAGTTTACAGGAGGCCCTTTTCTCTGACCTTACAACAACACATGCTTCTCCTGGCAAGTGGCCACAAGGCACCATGTTTCGTCAAGGTAAAACCACTGAATGAAACCTTAATATAATGATCATATGAGCGAACATCACCTTCTCTGCGCTGACCTTGGGTCTGGCCGGGGAGGGTCTGGGCCTCTTCTTGACCTCAATCCACGACTCAGAGTCCAGGTCGGGGAGGCTGGCGGAGAGGCCCTTGGGCATCGTCTTGAGGTTGGAGGTGTCTGATTCAGTCCTTGTCTTCTGCTTTACCGGTGTGGAGGCCCTGGGAGAGCCTGTAGCAGAGGGCCACGGAGAACATTTTATATGATTTCTTGTGATGTTTCTTGTGAGAGATTTGAAACTTTATTTCAATGGTAATCTTGAAAGACGGCAAATTAAGGCCAATCACTACAGTGGAAACGAGAAAAATGACCCATATTTTCAGTTCCATTAAGAGTAGACCTCAGTGTTCACCTCTGGGCTCGTCATTTATCTGTCTTGGGACAAACTCGGGGCAGTTGATGAGCTGAGAGAAGTCGGTGTGGGTTTGGTTTGGCATGTTCAGGCCCGGCAGGGGCCACTTCTCCGGGTCCACCTTCCGACGGATCTTCATGTCGATCACTTCCACTTCCTTACTGTCCTTCAAAGCCTGACAGGAGAGATAACAAGCCAGTTAGTCCATACGATAACATAAATAACAGAACATACAGGATCTCACTGATGTCCAAGGACATGAAGCGATACGTTTAGGTGACAGTGTTCAAAAAAAATGATTTCACGTGTCTTCTTCTTGAGAAGGCAACATTTTTTAGGAAGAGCTTAAAAGGAGATAAATTAGTTTACAAGTGTAAAGAAAACATGATTTTTAACTTGTTAGAATATAGATGCCTGCATTTTAAACACATTCACTTTAATGTATACTGTAAAATGTTTAAAATTATATATAATTTAGTGTTTTGTCAAATCTCCTTTTCACACCTGTAATAGTTTTGACATTTTGGGAAATATGCTTATTTGCTTTGTGGTTAAGATTTAGATGAGAAGATTGATACTCTCCTGTCTGTCCAGTAAATATGAAGCTACAGTTCACTTAAGTTCGCTAAGTTAGCTTAGCACAAAGACTGGAAACAGGGGGAAACGATTAGCCTGGTTCTGCCCAACACTAACAATTCCATTCCACCTTGTAAAGCTCACGAATTAACATGTCATACCTTGTTTGTTTAAAATCATACAAGAACCTAAAAGGTAAAAACAACAATTCACAAACTATTTCTTGGCCCAGAACAGTAACTTCCTGGAGTCTCCACTGGTTGCCTGGCAACTGGTCCTGGTTAAGAAAGTCTGGCAACATCGTGAAGTTTTCAGAGCTGCTTCCTGAAGCTGTGTCTTCGTGTCTGGTGCAGTTGGCTGACTGTTTTACAAGCTAAAGACGCAAATTAACCTCTTCGAGCTATCTGGCCCTTTTCAGTTGTTCTCAGCTTTTATCTTTTGACAGCATTCAAAGGTTTTTCATGAAATTTAGTGCCTGTTTTGACTCAAACTGTGGCTTGAATTCAATTAAATTTGGGTAGAAACCTGACTGTTTAAACCCCGTTTTGACTCCACTAACCACATTACCACCTCGGATGATCTTTCGCCAACTTCTTTTTTACTTTTATATGTTTTATCTTTTAAACGTGCTTACTTCCAGAATGACGTTGACGTCGGTGGTGAGGGCCTGCACTCTGTGGAAACTGGCGACTAGTCCGATGGGAAGGAAGCCCCCCAGATCCATCTTTCTCCTCAGGAAGAAGTCCCGCTCCAGATTGTCCAGGCTGAAGTAGTACTCACTACCAGGGGCAGAGAAACACATTATCCAGTATATACACAGACAAACCAGCTGTTGTTTGATGCCATTTTCTCATTTCTCCCTTGCCTCTAATGTGGGAGGGACTACGTTTAAGATGCAAGGAAGAGACACGAGTGAGGGAAACGAAGAGACAGTTCAGACAAATAAGAAGCCCCTCATTCAGATGACGAGGAGAAAGAATGAAAACAGGAAGAGACCACGCAGCGTTTAGTAAAAACACTGGAACCCAGACTTTTTCAAGCGTGTCACATGTAACCATATAGCTTCCAAGAAACCACTAATCAAAAACAGAATATTTGACAAGCTTTCAACGTCTCTGAGTAACTTGATTCAGATGTAAACTGAAGGGGGCACCGAGTCCACACGAGGAAACTGTTAAGCTCCTTCAATTAGGTGCCAAAAAAACTACTGTCTCAACACGCAGCATCTTCATCTGCCAAACGTTTACCGTAAACCTGTTGTGGTTGTGTAAGGGGAAGAATTTAGAGGGTGGGTGCATCTTTCTCCATCTCTGTCTGACTGGTCTGATAAATTATGTGGCGTCTCTACCATGTAGAGAGAGAAAGTGAGTTTTCTTTTTTTACATTTTAATCAATAATCACCTAACATCTCATCATTTATGGCAGTCGACTGTTTACGATGGCAAAGACCTGCGGAATAGAAAGCTGGTTTTTGCTTTCTTCATATGTTGGCTTCTCTTCTTGCTCAGATAAATGTGACAAAAAAGAAATGGAATCCAAAAAAAGATAAGCAGAATACGAATTGATCAAATCTAAACAAACAACCAACCCTATTGACCATCTCACAGGGTTTCTGCAGTGTACACCAAATTAAACGTAAGACTTTTTAAGACCACATTTTATTAATAATTCCTAACAATATAATTAATTCATGTGACCTGGACACAGATTTGTGGCAGAACATGCATGGATGGATTAACCACTTAAAAAAGAATTCATTTATGTTCTTGCTAAAAACTTGTGATGTGGTGAGCTTCCTAGCTGCTGTGGCTACAGTAGTGACAGTGGTCGACTGAAACCCGACAGAAAGGGAACTGAACAGCCTGCTGTGCGCATTATCTGTCACAGCAGTCTCACTTACTTTACATGTGTTTTATGTCTCATGACAGCTCGCAAACACAAATAGTATAATATCCGTTTCCAACTCACTGGTGCTGATAAAGTAAATATCTGAGCAAAGCTTAAAATGCATCTGTTCGCTCAGTGCAGGAGCGAAACTGTAAAAGTGACCACGTACTTATTATTTCCCCTCTTTTTTTCGTTTCAATGCCGAGATCAGAGTTGTGAAAGTTCTCTCCATTGATGTTCAGTCAGAGAAGAGACATGAAGAGCTCATCACCTCTACAGCACGTCTGCATGATCAACCTGACTGCAAATCAATCTTGTTGGTGTTTTAGAGCTGCATGGAAGTGAGACTTACATCTGCCTCTTGATGTAGTCCTTCAGCAGGTCCTGATCGACAGAGTAAAGGTCGTTGCTGCTCATGTTGTCGTAGTAGTAGGTGACCGTGTTGCCAAACTTTTGGCCGTAGGATCCTTCTTTCACATCGTAGGACTTGTAGCCGTAGTGGTAGTCATAGTGGCCTTAACAGGACAGAGACAGTCAGTTAGATGGGTGGACAGAGACCAGGTCCTCAAATTCAAACCTTACTTATTTTTCTGAAACAAATGCTGCTAAATTATACCACATTTTGGTTTAATATAGACAGGCACAGTTCCATTTTGGATTAAATTGCATGTAGATAAATGACTAAGATTTATTAAGCTTTGAGTCAAACCATTCCTTTATTGACACAATCCTCTCCTGTCTGACAGAAAAGGAGCCATTATTGGCAAAAGATATTTTGAATTTAAATTTGAGGCAAAGTTGTGGGATATGGGAGCGACAGACTACAGGACTGACAGAAATAAGTAGAGTCAGTAGATACAAAAGTGCAATAAAATTGCTCTTTTAAAAAAAGTACACTAAAATATACATCCAAGTTGTATTTGAAAAAGAATAAAAGACCTATCAGAAAAAAAGGTCCCCTGTACCCCCTGCGCTTGTGCCTTCATTCTTTACCAGACATTGATATGAAAAAATATAAAATATCATAAAAATGACAAAACCACCTTAGAGAGTTAATGTAGTCATTGACAAACAGAGAATGTGTGTTTATGTAGGAACGCACGCATGCGAAAGCCGAGTAAAATACACAAAGACAAAGTTCATCTGCTCAGCATTAACTCTGACCGTTTCTTGAGTGCTGCTGAAAGTCAACACTGTGTCCTCAAAGAGACGGGAGGGACGTAAAAGTGGACTTAATGGACGACCACCCATATTTCCTCCTCCAGGTTGGTTGTAATCCTTTTTTTTCCTCGCATGCTTTTCTTCCTTCTTATAAAATAATAAAAAAAATAAAGGTACCAGTGCTTCCTCTACCACATGTACCTCGGTGTGGTGAGGAAGGAGGAGGCAGATAACACAGAGAGTGAGTGAGAGGAGGGGAGACGGCAAGGGAAGACAAAAGATGTGTAGGAAGACAGTGTGAACAACGGGGAGGAGAGCGGGGGAGTCCTGCCAAAACTAACAGGCCTTTCGGGGAAACCTGCTTCTCCTGCTGAAGGCCTTTCCTCATTCCCACACTGTCTGGGTGTTATTGCACTTTTTTGTTTTCACAGTAGCCTCAGTGGGGCCGGTTTAGGGTCACCAACCACCCAGTCTGAGAGCAGAGTAACCTACACAAAACTCCACAGTTCTGTCGAATTGATCGGATACTATTTTGACAAAGAGTTTGTCAGGGAAAGTCAGGCCTTTCTACCTTGCAGCAATAGGAGGACAAAGGTTATTCAAAAGAGTAGTTTTATATTATGCTTTATATACGCTTGCTGTTTTGGGGGGGTTGCCTTAGACTTAGAGAACATTGATACCCTCTCACATGTCAGCAGTCGACTGGCTTAGGTAATCATAAAGACTGAGATCTAGCCTCGCTCTCTGAAGTTAAAAATAAAAAATAAAAAAAGCCACCTACCAGCAGCTCTAAATAAAACAAAATAACATGCTATATCTTGTGTAATCCAGGGAAGTCACTGCACTGTTTTTAATACACTTAACAACTCCCCCTAAAACCACAAGCTGTAATTTTAATGTATATTTTATGTCATTTGTTATTATGCCACAACAACAACAACATGTGGTGTGTTCAGCTACTACTCAACCCATCAATAGCATGCTGAAGTGTCATAGTCGAGGAAATGCTTCTATCGTTATCAGCGTTTATGCCATTTAAATCGCCCTGCCTTAACCCGGCATAAGTTGCTTTCAGCTTCAATGCTGAGATCAGAGTTGGGAAAGTTCTCTTCATTGGTGTTTAGTCAGAGAAGAGACATGAAGAGCTCATCACTTCTACAGCACGTCTACATGTTAACGCTGACTGAAACATCTTCCGGTAAGTTTAGAAGGTATGTACTCATGGTCATCGGTACACTGTACATACACTGTATTGCCTTTTAATCCTGTGTTTCAGTTTGTGTATACCATATGTCACTGTGAATTGTTGTTGGTACTAAGAAAGGTTTCCAGTGGTAACAGACACACAAGCAACACCGTGGTGAAACAAAAAAAAGAGGCTGACACATTAGAAAGGCCAAGAAAACATATGGATTTTTCAGGACATAAAACTGGTGGTAAGCTTGTGTTTTAATTTTGTTAATATGCCTGTCTATGGGTGGGGAGGGGAAGTCCACATACCTCTCCCACCTCTGCCTCGTCCCCGGCCTCTTCCTCTTCCACGTCCGCGACCTCTGAAGCCACCGCGGAACGGCGCTCCCTCGCTCTTCACACTGGAGACCTCGTCGTGGTCGTCACGCCATTCCCGCTCGTACTTTTGACTGTGCCAGTCTGTGGGGGAAACCAACATCACCACCACACAGGACCAGTAGAACAAAAAATACCAAATGTACTCTGATGCAAACAAAGTTGTGAAAGCTAGACGGAACTGTCTGCAGAATTATTACCGTTTTAAATAAGGTTACTTTTAACTTGTAATCTTATGCACAGCAACAGATAACATGCCCTCTTAGCTGCCAACACATCATTTCCGCAGTGAATTTAAGAATCCAAGTTACTCATACTGTGAACATTTAAATAGCAGAGCTAGAATAAAGCAGAAGTAGCTGATTAGTAGGCGCACACACCGATCTCTCCACACCCTGCTGCTGAGTCATGCACGCTGTCTCAACCAATGTGAACCAACAGATCAGCCACACATGCAGTGACAGACACATCCACTAATCTGTTGCATGCTTTCACATGTCAAACAGTAGCTAATCACTCGAAGCATTTAAAAGCTGTAAAACCAGCTGGGTGAAATTTCTTCACCTCAAACTCGTTTAGTCACTCAGATAACCTTTCTTGTAACTCTGTGGCAGCCAACATTTACTACATGTCAGCTGCAGCAAGTAACCGGAGCACATGCTGCCTCACTTTGGCGCTCGGCGATGCCAATAATGAGCGACGACGTCACAGACTGACCTCTGAGGTCGTTCCTGGCGTTGGGAGGCAGGCGGGGGGTTTCGTTCTGTCTGCTGTTGTTCCTGGAGGCCGAGCGCTCCCTGGGACCCTCGGACTTCACCTCGATCATCAGAGGAACCCACTTCTGCTTGTTTCCTGTTTGTAACGAGATGGAGAGGCAAAAAGCAGCCAAAGCCTTTTTAGACCTTTTTGTTCATTTATAAACTCTTTCAGACTTGTTGATCACCTGCAAATACCCAGAGAATAAATATTTGATATGAAAAGAGATCAATTCTCCAAGCAGCTCTGGAATCAGCGATCTAACCCGTTTGCTGCCATTTTCTTCAGGTAAACCCACAGTATCAATGCTAATTAAGACATTAATTGAACAGTCAATGGGACAATCTCATGAGCAGAAATCAAATGCTTACAGTTAAGATTATTGGGTTAGAAATGTGTAAAAGATAATACTGCATATCAAACCTTTCTAATCACTACTTATGAAGAAGGAACGGAAGCCAGTTTGCCTTCAGGATACAGCGACTGGTGAAAGTGGACAACTGGGAATTTTGTACCGTTTACAAGCATGATGAATATTTGGAATAGAGAGGGACCTCTACATACTGAATGTTTAGCCAATTTCCATAGCATTCAGTCGCTGCATGTGGTAAATGTGCAACATTCATCACTACGGAGTCTTTCATTGTGAAACAGCACCAAGCCTGCTGCAGTACCTTTGCAAACCAGCAGGGTGCCTCAGTGATCTGCTGCTTAAAACATCATCGGGTTGTAGGGATGTTGTGTGGATGTGTGGGTGAGCGTGTGACAGATACCACATGTAATGGGAGAGAGGGAAATGACAGACAGTTCTAATGCGATGAGTCCCTGCGTCTATCTGCTCACTGAGCAGGTAATGGAAGGAAGGAGGGAATAAAGGAGAAAAAAGGACGACAGCAAGAAGAAAAACTTGACCCGCATGCTACCGAGTCAAGACTACGGTAGCCACAATATGTAAAATGCAGCAATGATATTAGAAAAACGAGCTCGCTGCAGTTTATGCAGTAACTGATCTTTTGAAAGCAGCAATGTGAGAAATAGGTTTGTGGAGCTGCTCAAACGGCGAGATGGCCGATCACAACTTCATACCTGCCAGAAATCCGGTCCAGCAGCCACACTGTTGATGTTGTGCAATTAATCAAGCTTTGAACCCCCTCAAGCTGAACGTCAAACACAGCCTAACATCCCAGCTCTAAAGTCGGGGTCGACTTAGTGATTGAGTTCTGATGTTAAATCTGCTCAGCCCAACATGAGGGTTCAAGAGATTTTTGTTTGTCGTTTTTATGCTTCAATGATATGCATCAGAGTCGGAGCCCAAACAAATGTATATTCTACATTTTTCCAAAACACTCTGTTAATTCCAAGCTTGGGAAAAAAGTTGATCTAATTTCATAACCTTTCCAGGAATTTCATGAACGTGACCCAGCACGAAAGTGGCTTTGTAGCTTCAATGCTGAGAATGCCCGTTCTAAAATTAGTCGTGTGCAACAAATTTTAAATCCGACCTAATCTGCTTGGCCACAAACATAAAATGTAGATTTCTTTTATTCTTTTTTTTTTTGCTTCAATGCCGAGATCAGAGTTGTGAAAAGTTCTCTTCATTGATGTTTAGTCAGAGAAGAGACATGAAGAGCTCATCACCTCTACAGCACGTCTGCAGCTTTGGTCTGACTGATACGTCGGCAGTCAGGGCAAGAAAAGTTTTGGTTTTATTGTTTTAGACAAATCTTAAATTTGATGTTAAAATATATAGATGGTATAAGCTTATGCTTCGCCAATCCAACATACAATGTACATATGTGACCATGTTGCCCTTTCATAATTTGCTTCCACTGTAATAATTTAATTATTAAAATAACACTTTAACCAGACTACCTTGCACTCGCATTACAGTCACGGTAAACAAATCTCTTTAAAAAATGTACCGTTTTTGACAAAAGACAAAGGATGTCGACTCTCCCCGTTATTGCTGACACTCTGGATATCAGCACAGCTCAGCAGACATGGTAACTCCTGATGGATGTTAAACATGCTGTGGTTTAGCATGACACATACTAGCCTATTTGGAAGCTAACATTAGCACGTGTTGATGTTCAGTATTTTGTCAGTTTCACCTTTTTTCTTCGGCCCGTTCTTCTGCGAGTCGTCGTCGCCGTTCTTCTCCTCTCCAGAGTCGTCCGACTTGGCCTTCAGGTTCTCCTTGCTCTCCTCTATGATCTCTCTCTTCTCCTTTGACTCCTTCTTCGTCGTTGTTGTCGTTGTCGTTGTTGTCGTCGTCTTTTTGGGAGCCTAGAGAGGGAACAGGTTGAGACGGGTAGACATTTAGAAAAGAGCTGTAGAAATAGTTAGGTCCATCAAAAGGAGATTATAGACTTGTTCCAACAAGATAAGATGTACACATTTCACAGGACATGAAATTGGCTGAATTTAATGCCACAAACACAATGTTGCATACTGACATATTCACACGCTGTTACTGTCTGATTTAGCAAAGTGGAACTCAAGACCTGCTCCAAATATATTTTGGGTTAAACACAAGATTGCAGACAGGCAATCCAGGGTTCACTTAACCCCTCACCCCGAACAGTGACTGTCCAATCTGAGGTTAGCAGCGCAACCAGCGGGCAACATAGAGTGAGTTATGTCAAGCTTTGGGCTTGTGGTGGGCATGAAGTCCTATTCAGAGAGATATTAAGTATTCAAGGAGTTTTAAGGGTGCCGTCTTCACTTTGACGTTTTGCCTGTGACACGTAGCTTTAGCATCATATCATGTATGTAGCCAGCATATGCATATTTACGACCTTTACATGCTTATCGTTTCAGAACGAGTCCGCCGGAGAATACAATATCAGCCAGTTCACAGAGTTAACATCAGCTTAATTAGCTAGCTAGCTGATAAAAGCTGCCAACGACAATTAATTTCAATTAAATTACTGGGACCTTTGAGTGGCAAATGTGCTTAGCAACAGTAACTAAGAAAGGGCGGGGCTAAGCGAACAGTCAACTTTACATAAAATACTAGATTATTTCTTGGGAAAAATCATAAACCGAGCATATACTATATATCACTGTGAAATGTAACCTTGTGCAGCAGTTACTACACTCATTAATATATTCTACTACAAGAGACACTCCTGACACCACATGCAGCATTCATCATGTGTGATGAAAGTGTAAAGTAAATAAATCCAATGAGCAGATATGAAAAAAGAAGGTTTAAGTACATCATATCCAACAGTCTAGTTTGTGGAATAAACTGTGTCGAACCACACAGGCCAGCCTCCTAATATAATAATATATCCCCCCCACC
Source organism: Gadopsis marmoratus (assembly GCA_036023855.1). Taxonomy (NCBI): domain Eukaryota; kingdom Metazoa; phylum Chordata; class Actinopteri; order Centrarchiformes; family Percichthyidae; genus Gadopsis; species Gadopsis marmoratus. The sequence goes on from JAVQJF010117464.1 coordinate 20,758, forward strand.
GACAGGTGCCATTATAACAAGATAATCAATGTTCTTCACTTCACCTGTCAGTAGTCATAAAGTTATGGCTGATCAGTGTATCAAACCATTTGAGAGAAGCATTTAATCCATTCAGGTTGCAAATACTACCTCCCCCTCAGGGCTACAATAAAAGTGACTGGGACAAAGCAGACTTTGCAAGTGGTTTACAATTTTGACTATCACCTCTTTTGCTCTGTCATGTTATAAAGTTTGACTGCAGCAGAGGAGCGCGAGTACAACCATATTGTCCTCCAGCCAAGTCTAAGCCCACACGCAGTAACGGACACAGGGTAGTGCACCACACATGAATTGCCTTTGCTGGTTATCTTTGCTCACAGAGCTGATATCGGAGTTTATTCTACAGACGTCAGCCGCTCATCTGGGCTACGGCAGCTCAGCTATCAGCAACACACTTATCTGCAAGGTTCGACGCTCCTGAGGGGTTTGCACAGGAGTCCTCATGCAAAGCATTTGACTTAAGTCCAGTAAGTAACTAGAGAAACGATGCATTCAAAGCCCCAAACACACACACACACACACATCGTTCATGGTGTCATACCGCACACTAAACTAATCATCACACTGAACTCATGACCCACTTCAAACATGCACAGTACTTCTTACATTAACATTAACAGTGAGTCTCACCAATCATCAAAACAGGAAAAAGAGACACAGGCTCTTTCATTCTGTTACACTTGCAAACCTTGCAAATGTGTGAATTATAGCCTTTGTAGCATATCATGGTTTTAGAAATGATTGTGATTAGACTGGTGAAGAAATGATTTTAGAAAGCAGAAGGAACACATTTCAAATTTAACCAGGCTGCAGTGCTTCCGATTCTTGCCCTTCTTACTTTTGGTCGTTTCCAGGATTAAGATGGATAGTTTGGTGTGTAATAACATGTTGGGGCTTTTAAAAGTTATTTAATGCTTTCCAACTAAGGTGTGAAGGATGATCCTCCCAGACTACATATAAAAACAGCCTGCGAACCTACAATTATGTTTTATTGTATTTATACACTTTATATTATTATATAACAGTTTCAGCAAAATGTGGATGACAGACAGACATGGAATATGCAGCATTGCTGGTTTCATCTCTCTCTTACAGTGATGGCTTTTTGTCTTTCAAATACAGGTGTCAGTATTGTAAATGTTCATTATGGCTTTATTCTGTCATGACAGGGCCGTTACAAAAAGAGCCACCCCCACCCCCCCAAACTGAATGTGAAATGGCAGTCTAACATCCCAGTTCTAAAATTAGTTGCGTGTGACACATTTTAAATCGGACTTAATCTGCTTGGCCCAGTACGAGTGTTCAAGGGGTGTTTGTTTTGTTATTTTTTTGCTTCAATGCCGAGATCAGAGTTGTGAAAAGTTCTCTTCATTGATGTTTAGTCAGAGAAGAGACATGAAGAGCTCATCACCTCTACAGCACGTCTGCAGGTTTGGTCTGACTGATAACATCTTAGTCGACATAAGGATAGTTTAGTTGTTCTTTTTGGTTAAGCTATGTTGCACTCGCATTGCAGTGACTGCTGGAGAAAACATCGCTATTAACAGCTGTACTGTATTTGACAAAAAACATAAAACCTGTTTGTTGAAGCATTAATTAGATGGAATCATGGGTTTCACAATTTATCAGATAGTGAGTGAATGATACTGCCTATGTATAAATGTCCGACAGCACACAATGACTAATCTAATTCCTAACTGCTCACATGCTGTATGCGACATAAATTAAAAAAGAAAAATGGAAGTAGTGCAGGTTGATTGTAATTGCAATTTTTTGTGTGTCTTTTTTTCCGTTTGAGGTAAAGGAGGAGGGCGATTAAATAGACAGTGATGCAGTCAGGGTGCAGCATTCATCAAAAAACAAAAAAAAATCAAGCTGCTAAAAATATGTTTGGCGCTTTAAACATTACGGCAGGTCATGAACTGAGCCCAGATCAAGCTCAACTGTTTTATAAAAATATCAGCCAAAAGGGAAACATGGAAATGCTGACAGACACCTAACCAACAAACTAAGTGCAGGAACATTTATTTTTGCAAAATATAAAATAAAAATCTAGGAATTGATCGTGTTAGTTTTAACTTAAAGGGAAACCTATTATGTCGAGAGTGTAAATACCAAAAATAGGAAATTTAAATTGTACCTATTCTGCAGTGACAGCACCTCAGATATTTATATTCTCGGGGGGGGTGTAGTGGGGGGCCACATACTCTGCTGGGAGGTTTGATAGTCTGGACAGTTGCCATCACGACATCTAGACCCATGAAAGAGAGGCAGCTGACGCTAGCTAGTGCTGCTGACACGTGCTGACTGAAGAATCAATACCAACATGGGTATTTGTTCCTTTAGATTGTGTGGTGCAGGAAATTACAATTGGTTACCACTAGACATCAAACAAATAAGAAACCACCCTAGTTGCATAAAAAGAAAGTTAAATTGTGGATTATGAAATCTTGGACGTATATGGTTATGTTATTGTTGATGAGACATTTCCTTTTATAGTATGGATTTGATGGTGGTATGATGTCCCCTTCTTCCTGCATCACTTCAGTTTTTAGGTAAAGGACCACAGTGGAAATACTGCATCTCTTGGTCTGTTAATCCTTGACATTTTGTAGATATGTGTGTCCTCTCTCTCATTGTGTCAAATAAAAACAGCATGTGTGTGTGCAGGAGATGACTAAGAAGTGCTAATTTTAGCAAGCTAGGCTAACTAGCATCCACTTTTCTGAGTGAACTACCAACTTATCAGCATGATGAGTCCCTCCCACATGTTGACGGTTTTTTTGAGAGGCAAGAGTGAAGAGAATTCAAATATCTGTTGGACTTTAACTGACTGACATTGTTTTGTCCATCTTCTGTGTGGTGTTGTATTTTTTAGGTGTTTCACTTGTTAAAAACGGTATCATAAGCAGGCAGGCAGGCAGACAGCAGGTTTCATAGACTGCAGGGTGAACTTACAGTGAATCTCCATGAGTCTCTGACCTGCTTGACAGTCGGCGAGCAGGACACGGTCCGTGTCTCTGCCTCAATCTGAACAGAGGGAGGGAAGAGCAGTTTAGAGAAGAGAATGAGGTGGACCATGATGCACATACACACACACATTCAAACAAATACTGAGCCTGCTTGTAAGAAAAAGCTCTGCTGCTGAACAGTTCAAATTGGACGTGACTGGGGAGTCTTAAAACTTCAATGTTTCGGGACCTTTTCAGACCCTAAAGTGAATTTACAAAGTCTCAGTACCCGACCAAGGCATCAGTGAGTCCTTCCAAGCCACCGCAGTTATAATCTGGTCATTGTTTGTTATGTGGGAGAGAAAAAAACCCATAATTACGGCCTCTTTAAAAGCTCTTCCGAGGGCATTATGCTTCTTCCTGTCATCAAAAACACTGAAAATGCCAAGTGGATGCTGCACAAGCTGTGGATAAGAAGCATCTGCTGAATCTACAGAGCTCCCTCTGGGTTTTATAAAGTGCATCCCATATCATCAAAATGGCTAATGTTGTGTCATTACATCAAGACAGGCATACATTATTTTTATTGCTTTGGATTCTGCACAGATGGGAATAAGAGGCGATTATTTTTAGTGAGGACAGAGAAGTGTGAAATGAACCACCGGGGTGTATGAGTGTGTTTAAAGCTCAGGTGTGAGTTTGTCTTCTGAATCAATGAAGACAAGTGGTGCAACGGCTGAGAAAATGGCCGACAGTAATGCTGAGATCAGAGGGATACGGATTCATTCTTCTTCCACCACAGCAAGGTATTGGTGAAGCTTATGCTAGTTACTTTCACAACCAAGAAGTGACTGAACACGGCTGCAATTACAGTATAAATCACCGATTAACACAAGTCGTCAGCACCACACTGAATTTCTTTTCACTCTGGACACAAAACAGACAACAAAATGCACTTTTCTTTTACATCTGTGTGCAGACCACTTGTGAGTGGACACTTTGCCAACTTAAACGTGGTGCCACTGAACACCTCTTTGATCATGCCAGTTGGTGGAGGAGGTATGATGACGTAGAACTATGAGAACGTTTTAAACAATTTAAGGACGGGGTTCATACACCTTTTTAAGAGTAGAATTCAAGCGCTTTCAAGACACCGAAACCAAAAAAATTCCAGACTCTTGAAGCTTTTATCATCACATCTAAAGTGTTACTATAAATGCCAGGAGACGACAAACTAATATGACAATGGGACTATGTGAATATCTACATTGAAAGCCTGAGGGTCACTAATCATTCCTCCTGTCATACTGGTTGCCTTCCTAGAACAGCTACACAGTAAAAGACACGGGGAGGAAGCTAGTGTGAGGCTTCAGTAAGAGGCAATATCATACTGAAGAGGATGTATTGCTGGAAGTTACTTACGGACTGCGGAAGCCTCATAACAGCTTTGGCTGAACTAGAATGTATTTTTGCACAGAAGCAGTTCTGTGGATTTTGCCTTCTTCCTCTTCCTTGAGGCCAGGAAGTATTGTATTAAGACAGACCTGAAAAAACCTGAACCTATGGTTTAAAAAAAAAATAACTAAAGGGTCTGTTCACCAAAATCACAACAAGAGATAATAGAGAGATAATGCATTTCTGCTGCCAACTCAACAGGGGTGAATGAAAATGTGTTTGTGGTGCCATAAAGACATATCTGTGACTCCAACATGCTACTGGAGTGTGTTTTATGCCCCGTGAAGAGAGGGCCCATACTGTATTCTGAGAAATGTTCATATTCGCGCTCACATAAAAGAGGATTAAAGCCACAAATTCAAATTCATTCAAGTTACAGAATCGACGTAGGACAGGACATTTTTAGTGCGTGAAATATCAAGTTTCACTTTAAACCACAGTACAACCCTGCAATCAAAAACCCCTTCTTTATCAACAATTCTTTTTCCCCAGTGTGCATAATGTATAGCATTCAGCAACTGATTTACAGCATTAACTGTTACGTGGGGGGCCGTGACTCCAGTCCCCTAAGAATAGCAGCAGAACAGATCCTGGGGTGGTTTAATGAAGGGGATCCCTAAAAGGACATCCCTTCCCAGGCCGTCCCACCTACGATTTCTGCCACCAGATCTGCCGGTTATTCCTGGCTCTGATAATGTGACCCACATTTTCCTGCTCGGGGACATGCACTCTCCCCACAGACCGGACTGCCTAAAATAGGGGAGGTAACCGAGGTCGCTCTCCCGGTGACACATTATCAGCCAGAGATCAGAAATAGAAAACGGCTCTGACGGGTGAATCACCAATGCTGCTACTGTAAAGACGACACAAATTAGAAACATCCCCCATCAGACCAACGGCTGTAGGAGAAGGGAGAATAAGTATATAAGGGACAGGGTCGATATTTTGGGTGTACAGAGAAGGGTGCTATGGACACCTGAGCTGACCCATGAGGGGCCAACAGTCTGCAATTAACTGGCTGATTGTTTGTAAGGCTGCAACTGATGATTATTTTAAATCATCGATTAATCTGCAGATTGTTTTTCCCATAAAAACAACTACTCATTTGGTCTTCAAAATGTCAGAAAAGAGTGTCACAATTTCCAAAAGTCTTCAAATTAGTCTTCAAATGCCAAACAAAAAAGCCCTAAATATGTTGAATTAATTACCACAAGAGAAAGAAAAGCCACAAATCCTCACAAACAAGAAGCTGCGATGAGGAATGTTTGGTGTTTTTGCTTGAAAAAACGATTGTAGCGATAAATCTAACATTTATCAGAAATAATTATTTTTATGTTATAGTCCCTCAGGGTCTGAAATGTGCTTTTTTTTCCAAGTTCCAAATACTCACTGTCTTTTTACAATTCCAACGAAAAGATAACATCAGTTTCAGAGTCGGGACACTTTGCCTGATCCCTGCTTTGGAGGTCAGCCATTTTTGTTTTGTCTGCAAACTGTCCAAGAGGTCCTGCCATGGCGGTGAGCCTGGACTAACTCTATCCCTTAAAAAAAAGAAATATGCAGCCCTGAGGATGCAAAGTTGAGCCAGCAGGAGCAGACTGCTCCGCTTGCCGTTTAGCTGCTGTGTAATTACAACCTCTAAAATATCTATTGAAGGAAACTTCACACATCCTCTACAGCAAACTGCAGCAGGACGAGCTGAACCGCTCCATCTGATTGGTTGGTGAATATGATCATTTGTGACTTGAAACTACTAAAATGCTCTTTATATAAACACCATGTTAAATTACCCTTTTAAATCTTTCTGTTCATCTGTGTCTGACCTTTACAACCCAACCACCAAGTCATACACCCAATACTGTCACATTATTACAGCCGAGGAATCAAGTCAAAAGTATCATAATGTTTGATTTTGTTATGATCACACCGCTCCAATTGAGGTGTTAGCATCCTACAATCTCCTGCAGACACGGGGGTGATATTAGTTTCCATTTTCCCCACCACTCCCAGACACAGTGAAACAAAAAACCTACGTACCAAGTTCTAATCATGTGCTCTTCTTTTGATATTTGTTCAATCATCTCTTACATGCCAAATACATAAAAAAAAAAAAAAAAAGAAAGTATCATCAAGGTGTACCGCTGTATCACTGTACCATCATTCTGCAGCTAAAATCTACTGTTGTACATTCAATTAAAATACTGGTGTTAACAGCTGCTGCAAAGTCTCATATTGGAGTACATGTTAAATAAAGCTTATTGTACATGTATGTACAGGTACACATATAGAGATCAGGTTGGCTCCACCGCAGCGACTATGAAAAAGTTCAGTAAGCCAAATCCCGAACAGAGTTTTGGACAAAAGACACCACCCTCATATCTCATCAGTGTGTAACCTGCACATCTACCAGCCTGTGACTCAACACTTCTCAAGCACTCAAACAAACAAACTACACCTACCTGCATGTCTTTAGTTGCGATCTCCCCTGGAGTCGGCCAGCTGTTGGCGTCGCCAAAATCTCCAACCTGAGCAACAGAGGAAAAGAAAAAACAAAAGAGGCTCTGTTAGACCTGTTCGGAAATCTAACAAAGACACTGTTTTTCAAATTTACAACTTACTCTAATTTTTTTATTTTTTATCATCTTTAGCCATTTGTTGCCTTTGATTTGTCCTGTTCCGTCTTCTGTTTCTGGAACACTGCACTTAACATAAAGGCGTCATAAACGTTTGTGGCCCAGGTTTGGTTAATAACTCTGGAATACTACAGCCATCAGAAGGTTGGTAGTTGTGAATGAAGCCCTTTGGGCAGCATCCGCCTGCCTTATCTGACGTGCCATTGGCTCACCAGGAACTCACATTTGCGTTCCAGGAAGTGTGAAGGGAGGTTACTACACCGCTCGAGGTGTGACGGATAAATGCCGGCACTCTGGCTGCACATAACTTCACTGAGCCCTGAAGCAGCTCTGAACTCATGAAGATGTTGTTTGAATTGGACCTAAACTTATTGCCTGTAATTATATTAAATAAAGTTTGTTTTCTCAATTTAAGCAACTTTAATATTACGCCTGCGCTGCTGCCTCTTAACCTTGGATAATTGGGCTGACATGGAAATTTACGGCTCCCACTACTTTACTATTTTTCAGCAGATCCTTTCTTCACTTTGATTTGCTTTACATGCCTGTTTTCGCTAACGTCCAAATAGGAGTCCAGCTTGGGCCTGTTAGTTCTTCTGAATCCTTTTTAACCTTAAGGAGCATTACTAAAAATATACAGTATAATGTCATTATGATGATGATTTTGGGCTATATTGTCTAGCTACGCACAGAGTATTGCCTCGACAGAATATTACCTTTCCTCCACGTCGGGCTTTGGGTGGGTTCCCTGCTTTCACCACCTTGGTGGGGCCGGTGGACTCTGTGGAAACACATCAAGATGGTCGACATTACAACTGGCTCTGCATACACGGAAACCATTGACAGCAGCAGTAAATGAAGAGGAATGCAGGAAAACAACAGATTCCCATTTGAAATGAGTTGGAATTTTGTCTTTAAAAAAATTAAGGTTGTGATAAAAAATTAGGAACTTGTTTTTCTGTCCGTTTTGCCCGCGTTTATCGACTTGCTTCTCTCAGTGAAAGTAGTTTCATTAACTTTTCCATTACTTGTCTTATCTATCTGTGGCAGGCAGGCTCTCAATAAAATCATGTTGGGCTTTTCCCCCAGGTCTCCTTTGCTTAACATCCAGCTGCACCATATTTTTCAAATAAACTGACAGAAACAAGTCAAAAACACCATTACTGCTCTGCCCTGTCATCATTGTAACCAGGTACATAAACGAAAACAGCCACTCATTTCAACAGACCAAAACAAAACTCAGAATACATCTTCTGAACAGGAGCACATTGATTCAACATGGGGAAATAGGCAGTGTGATAATGGTGAGAGTGGGCCATGTCGACCAGCAGCATCACGGACGCTGGACATAATCACAGAAAGCATCAATGCAGCCAAGCAGCAGAAACAGAGTCATCGAAGGGACATAATCAGTCTGGTGGGGGAAAAAACTGAACATTTTCCTCATGTAATCACCTAAAATAAAGATTTCGAGTGAATATTTAGTCAATAAAATGTCAGAAAATAATATAAAAAGCCCGTCACAGGTGACATCTTCAAATTAATCATTTTGTCAGACCAAAGACCCAAAAGCCAAAGATATAAATTGTACAATGACATGAGAGAAAAACATTTTAGAAGCTGGAAACAGCAAATGTTTCACAAGTTTCCTTCATATATGACAAACACATAAGCAATTAGCCAAATTGTTGACGATTACATTTCTGTGAACTAAGTAATTGATGAAATGACTTCTCATTCCAGCACTAAAATTATCCAATAAGGTGAAATATTTATGTATAATTTGGCCTGGGATGTTTATTTTATTGGATCCTCATTAGCTTTCAACGTAGCATTTGCTAATCTTCTCCGGCCAAATAAAACATTAATATAATATCATAAAATCAAGGTCCAAAATTAAACCAAAAAAAAAAAGCAGCTGATTCACACAACAATTCAGAAAACTCATGAAAACTCAGACAGCATGTGATAGGAAGACCGTACGCCTGCTTTACATCAGCACTTATTGAAAACTGTTTGGTAACTTAAGTTCCACCGCAGCCCTGTACATATCTATAGAGTCTCGGGATAACTAATTGTTGTTTTCTCACATACTGAGGCGGATCCAATAAAGCTGAAAAATTAATCTTCACAAAATCATACTGACAAACCAGCTCTAGTTTGTGTCCTGAGGTTTGAGATGTTGCCAGAGTTCTAAAGGACGGACATGTCAGGGGACGAGGCCAGAAAGAGACCGAGAGAAGGGAATAAAATGCTGCATCACTAACAAAAGCAGCAGCATACCAGGGTTTCATTACAGATACAGGTGTGTGTCTATATATGTATTCATGAGTGCGTTCTAGAAGGAAGCAAACCAGGAACATCTAGGGCTGGAAACAAAACCAAGTTTATCGAATTATATACAACATGAATCTCTTACATCCCAAAAATCTATTCATATTTCAGTTTTCAATACAAAAACCTTCTGAATCACATAGAACTAAGCTGAGAAAAAGCTACAATTACTTGCCAGAAATTCAACCAACTGGAGCTGAAACGAATAGTCAGTCAACTATTAATCAAGTAATTTCTTGATTAATCGTTTTGTCAATGTAAGAAAATGATGAAACATGCCTGTTACAAATCTTAGGCAGCATCTTCAGATGTCTTGTTTCGTCTGACCAATAGCCCAAACCCAACAGTATTCACTCTACCATCACGTAAGACAAGAAAAAGCAACAAATCCTGACATTTAAGAAGCTGGAACCAGGTAATCTTTGCTTAAATATGCTTATTTTCAGTCGGTCAGCTAATCGACTAATCACTGAAGGCTCTAGACTTAAGATTAATCTGCAACAATTTTGATAATCGATATCATCGTTAAGGCCATTTGTCAAGCAAAAACTCAGAACATTTGCTGGTTCCAGGTTTTGCCAGATTTGCTCTAATTTATATAGCTTTAAATTGAAACTATTTGGGTTTTGGTATGTTGGTCAGACAAAAAGCTATTTGAAGCCAACAAAATGACATATTTTCTAGACTATACGATGAGTCGAAAAAAACAACAACAAATTAATCATTAATGATAGATTTCAGACAAAATAATGATTTACTATTTTATCTGTCCATGGCTGGTAGATGTTCACATTTGAAAAAGTTTCACCCTGATGATTCATTTTTAGTTGCAGCCCTACAACCAGACAGTCATTCAAAAGTCCAGTTCAGGTGTCCTGAACTTTCATCTGGTCAAACAGTAATGAAAACAAACACATTAGAGGCCGAACATGACAGGAACCCCACCATCATGCCCTGTAGCCCTACACACATCTACTTAAATGCACCATGTTACGCATGAGTGGTGTGAATACTATGCAGCAGGCTGTGGCGCTCCAGTTTGCATCTAAAACAAGTGTGTCCATTGTGCGTTTTGTGTTTGCACAACACACACACACGACAACTTTACCGTATATCTAGAGCAGACCTCGGCTGCAGTGTGTTCATGTGTCAAGAGTTTCTTTATCAGCTTATGTTGGGGTAAAACAACTGTTCACATTCCTGCGACTAGACGCTGGGTGAGGGTTTGACAATTATTTAGAAGCCAAACCAGCATAATACCACCTCAGCACACACAATATGTGAAAAGAACTTAGTAAACAGGATAAAGAAGTCAGAAGTATACAGGGGTTAAATAGTTCATAATCTCCAACTTTTCCTGGGCAGAAAATGCCTTCAGTATTCTGCTCGGTTGAAAAGACCAGTGAAAGAGCGCAGCTATCAGTAAAGGAGACTAGTGAAAGCTCGGCATCTTTTTCATGTTTTCTTACTTACAATCCTTCGGGTACGAAGGGTCACGTTACAACCACACTGAGAGGTCTGTCGGGCAGAAAGAAGCACTGTACAGAAGAAAAGAAGGCTCTAAAAGAAGGGAGCAGGTACGGTCACTTGGTGGAAATGTTCTCCATGCACGCCAATCAAATCCTAAGACACAAAGCTATCTCCTCAAACAGCAACAAAAGAGACCTACATCCACAGAGAACTGCACTCAACAACAGGGTTCAGCTCTTATTGATTCTGCTCATCAAACCTGGTTCTTCTTGAATCTCAGTTTGGATTGTTGTCTTATGATTTGGGTATGCTTCGCCACTTCCCTGCATGAAAATATATTAGCTTTCATTACATCTCGTTATGTTTAGCCACACATTTCAGCACTGGCTGGCTACGTGTAACCAGCAACATAGACAGAAGCACAGCAGGCCCAAAATTCACTTTCGGGAATCAGTGAGCAGAATCTTCAAAGAGTACTCCACTGATTTAGCGTCGAACTCCTGTGACACCGTGGGACTCGTGATGGACAATTAAAAAACAAAGAGGCTCGAAATCAATGCAGCAGAACCAGAGAAGTGTTCTGCTGGCAGCGGCCAACGTCGCCTCGAGCCACTAGCCTCAAGCAGAGATGAGGAGCGGGCTACCCGGTCTTCTGTCCAACTCCACCAGATTAAGCTTTTATTTTCAAACTTGTAGTTTTCAGCCCCAACCGACGCTGACTCAAGTCACATCACCTGAGGCAAATTATCATACGTCGCACAGTTCCCTCCCCCCACATATGCAGTAGTAGTCTCCAATACCCACAAACAGACTTAAAATCTGTGGAGGTCCTCTTTAAATATAGAACAGATTCCAGTTCAGAGCCAGTTCTTGATACCAAATCCCACACTGCAAAGTGGAGTGCCTCTCATGTCTATAAGTGTCCTTTCGTATCTCAGAAATGTGTCATATGTCATTTACTTACATGACCTCTGTTAAACCATTAATCAACTTCTCAACTTAAAGCTAAATAAATTGTCCCAACTTTAAAGTTCAGAGATTTAACTCAAGCTTCTTGACAGTACAGTTATGACTTTTGCTTCATTTCGTTTGCTAAACTGTGTCACAGGCATTTTTCCAACAGAAGCTTTGAGAGCAGAAAGGTTTTTCCAAAACACGATGGAAACTGCACACAGAATAAAAGTGCCAGGAAGAATCAGAGTAGATAGCATCCAACAACAATCACGCAACCTGAGCCCACAATAGGGTGAGGGTGCGGTGCCCCTTATTACAAATATTTTTGTTCAACAAATATTTATATAATACAGTATGATGATCACCTAACATGCCTACAAGTTCTTAGCACAGCATGCTTTGTTATCTGCGACTATAGAGCTAAGCACACTGTAAAACCCAAGACAATAGTATGAGAAACTAAATCACCGCTAAGTTTCAAAGACAGACAACAACATTTAAACAGCATATCCTGCCTTTAAATAAGTACATACTTGTTCATTAAAGACACGTTATTTGGAGATTTAATCCAATTACAACAGCACATTGGATGCAGATTTATGTTAAATGAGGCAGCTATAGAGTGAAATGTTAATAGCAAATTAAATTATTAGCAATCAATGAAATTACACATTAAATTTAGATGTTTTTTATTTTGCCCACTTGTCCATCATCTCTTGCAGAGGAAGTTGTCTTGGTTGTTGCTACTCCTCCCTTTGAATTTGGTCTAATATTTATTCATTATATATTTATAATTAAACACACAAAACTGTTTGCTTTATGAAGCTGGCAGCTCAACGTCTTAACCTGCCTTCAGTTTACTGTTAAATAAAAGCTTCTTATAATATCCTGGCACGGTTTCCAGTGGTTGACTCAGCATTTCACACTCGGAGGCCGTAATGTTGCTTCATCAGTCTGCTGCTTATCCTAATCATGGCTGATGACATCATGTGAACCTATCATTCAGCTAAAAATCACTAAAGCTGGGAACAAGAGGATTTCTCAAACCAAAGTACCAGAGCTGCAGTGTTTTAGACTTTCTCAGGCTAACTGAAATTTCACGAAAACAAGTTAGTGGATTCGATTTAGTAAACTTTGATCAATAGCAAGCTGTCTTGACAGCGCTGACCTTCGAGGGGGAACAGAAAGCTGGGGAGTCCAAAATGGAGGTGGCAATCGTAGCTTATTATCCGTTTTGGACCGTCCTTGTTGATTTAACCGCCACGGTCAACGTGTAAAGCGCTCCACTAGAGAAGAATGTCACAATTACATCTCTTGAATAAGCAGTTATTGCTGTTAGCGACAGAGCTTTCATCCCACTTCAATAACTCTTAATTGAATGAAACAATGTACAGCCCCGAGAACAAAATGCTTGCAAGGCGTCAACGGCACAGTAAAAGAGAACATAGGAATCTCTAGGAGCTATTATACGCCCGGTTAGCTTCTCCCGCCTGAATGCCTTGTTAGCAGTTAGCTCAACAAATATTTTGTGAAGACACATTGTTCCACTTTCTGGCGTGACTATGTCTCAAACAAACAAACAGGACAGAAAACATACATTCCTCAAGTATTTATCTGCCCCCTTATCTGCTTAGTTGGAACAAAGCGTGTTAACAACAGTAATCTGAAAGTTTTAAAATTGTAACACTGCATGACAGGGCATGTTTAACAGGCAAACACACACAGGGAGGCAGATTTACAGTGTGAAGATCAGATCTTTCCATCAAGATGCTGAAATGGCTGGACTTTCTCTTTAATATCACTGCACTGATTTCCTCAGAAGCTGTTTTGGAATGCCTCGCACAGGAAGTGGGACAACACATGAAACACTTTTTGCCTCGTCATCATGACGGAGAAGGCTCTCAAACGCAGCTTCAGAATAACCATCAGGAGGAAAATAGCTTCAATGTAAATTGAAAAGCCTGTATATTCCCTTCACTTATTTGTATTTCTCAAAGTGAAGACACTAATTCTCTGACCTGAAAAGGTTTCTCTTACGGCTTTATTCATTTGAAGTTAAAAACAACCATGAGCATAGTTAGTTATTAGCCAAGCTAGCAGCATGGCTCTAGGGATGGAACGGTCCATCTGTGGGTCAGTCCACCACTTTGGTCCCAACTGAAATCTCTCAACAACTATTGGATGACTTGCCATGAGATATGGTAAAGACATTCATGGTCCCTTCGGGGTGTATTGTCATAATTTTGGTGATTCCCTGACTTCCCATCTAGCACCACCACCACTTCAAATTTTCAAAACTAATGACATTCCAATCAGCCTCAGCTGTGCAAACATTAACATGCTAACACGCTAAATGCTAAGTAAAGCCTCACAGAGCTGCTAGCATCGCTGTAGACGCCGTCTTGTTAAGCACTTTACTGCGGTGTGGCGGCCAGAATTTAAATAAATGAACTGAAAAATATGAAGACTTTTTTTTAGAGATTATAAAATCAAAAAAATTTTTCAGATACAATAGGGACCTCGCAGGTTTCCCTGCTCGGGCCCTAATAATCTACACGTGCAAATCACATTAACACAAACATATTACCATGCTATGTCTATGTATAGCAGTAAAAGTAGCAACAGACAAGTTTTACAAGTTGACTTATATAAACACGAAGTGCTTTGGGTGCCCAAAGACAAACATGGAAATCAGCTCCTCTCATTTCGAGGTAAAATGTGTGAAAATTGAGCCCAAAAAAGTTTGGATCAAGGCCCGTCTCCACCACACCTGCGAGGGTGACACTCATATTTTACACCACATAATTATTATTTGTAGTAAAGTAGGTAAAATGTTTAATAGATTCATACAATCAAGTTGGCTACAGATCCTTTGAAACCAACCTGGGTAAACTAACACCACCGGCCACGAGTCACGCTTCAAAACTGACTGGTTTGTGCTTCCTAAAACTGTATCGGACTTGTAATTAAATTCTGTAGTCCACCAAGCACCACAACAACTTGACAAACAGAGGTTGTTTAATGAAAAACAGCAGGTTTCTCGAGCTCTGCCACATTCTGCTGATCAGCTGAGTCGTGCATTACGACCCCCCCCACTAAAGGGCATGACGCCATCACACATAGGGCTGCACAGTGTTCAGTGTATATCAGATGATACTTTAAGTTCAAAGGAGAGCCTCCCAGGGCCTCTGACAAACTATAAGCTGCTGTTCTCCTCAGGCAGTCATGCAGTCAGCAGTGCATTCAGACAAGTCTGCCCTTTGGGGCTTTACATGCCGTCCAAGACCCTTTTTCAAGCAATAATTTTATTCAGTACTTTGATTAGGAGATTACCTACATTTCACAACTTTTAAAAGAAAACAGTAGTTCATTGAGTGTCTTACTGCAAAGTGCTGGTATAATTTGCTGCTACAGTGGCTGACAAATTCAACTGTATAATAAAATTAAAAAAAAGGTATATAGGAACTCTGCATGCATTTTAACGACGGGAATCGAGTTCCAAAATTTGGATCCTGAGACATAGTAGTTCTTCAGATATATCAATAATACTACAACACAATAAATATTTAGTCCCCAATTTTTACTGCTGATCTTTGGTTTGTTGGGGCTTTTAGTTTGAAGGGGTTATTTGTTGAAAGCGGCGCTAAAAGCACCATAACAGTCTGACTCGACAGGTAGGAGTGAAGGCTGGGTTTTATCTCAGCGCCATGTGCTCAACTGTACGAGAGAGTTGATAAGCGCGTTATATTCTCTAAATCTCAAGGACAGGTCAGGTGTGTGTGTTACCGAGACACAAATATCAGAAACATATGGAGGAGAAAGACTGAGTGAAAACATACGTAGAGGAGGGGTAGAAGGGAACAACGGGAATCTGGTGATTTTGCTGTATTTGCCTTAGCAGGGAGATATCAGTTTCATCAAACCTCGTGCTCCTCAATTATCCCCTCGTATCAGAAAAAGAGAACACAATGAGTGCTTGCATGGAAACGAACGGTAACACTATGAATGTATACAATCACCTGAAATGTCAAAACTAAATAAAACATGTTGAAGCTGTTACAGAACAAACTGCAAGAAAATCCATGCTGCCTCACCACAAAACATCCATAAGGAGAGCATTAAACAGTAAACGTCGCAGCATGACAAACTACCTGCACAACCTGCAAGAGAAAAATCACAATATCAATTCTCCTGAATCATACAGCACTATATGAAACTCTCCATTTCAATGTAGCTTTCCAACTAATATACACACAACACGTACGCTTCGTACACCTCACACGTGTTGTTAAGTTTGCCCGTCAATAACAAGTGCGACTACCATGTTCGATCTGCAACTGTCTCGCTCCACTGCAATTTTGACTAAACAAAACAAACGGCAGGATTGAGCTGGTCCTGAAATATGACCTGACACACACACCAACAACGCAGCACCCGCCCAGGCTACATCAGTGTAACTTAAAACCGACTCATTAAAGGAAGAGTTTGTTATTTGAGGAAATACACTGCTTTGCACTCTTATCAGGAGTAGGATGGAAAGATAGATATCCATTTCATCTGTGTGTTCAGTGGAGAGCCAAGTGCCAGGATAGTGTTTAGCCTAGCATAGAAAAAAGACTGTAAGGGAGGGGGAAGTTGCTAGCCCACACCATTTAGAACAGTAAAGAAAAATGCCTTGCAACACGGGGTTCAACGTTAACCATGTATGGCCACAAAAAGTTACTTTGTGGCCAACAAAATCTCCATATCTCCAAACCTATACTGCATTTTACTAGCCAAAAGGGTAACCGCCTGGAGGTTAAAAGAGTATGTAGTGACTTCATCATCACCCTCTCCTCTGTCAGTTCCTCCCCATCTCACTGTCTGCGTTCTCTCTCCATTGTTTATCCCATATGTCTTTCTTCACAGCACTCCGAGTCAGTTGTTGCAGCCTGCCGTGCACGCCCGACTGCCGTGCACGCCCGACTGCCAGAGGCTACCATTAACATTAGCCACAACCAACCCCCGCCAGTTCCTGTTTACCATTATCTGTCCCTCTGCCTCTCCAATACCGTTAGTTCAATTCATTCACTTTTGTAGTTTAAATGTGGGATAATTTTGTGCACTCATAATTCTGTACTGCTTCCTGTTCATTTAGATGAAAACTGCAGCTCTCCGTCTGATACCCTAGTATTATCTCCAATTTCACCACCCCGAACAGACACGGCCTCCCTCCCCTTTTCTCAGAAACTCGCAATAGAGCACACACCTCAGGTGGAGTCCAAACACAAATTCCCATGGGTGCTACAGCACACACCAGCGACAATACCTGGTCCAAAGCCCACAGGGTAACTTTGGTGAATCCTATAAATAAGCAGTGCCACGTCGGTGCTGCAGTCTTAGATAAACACAGTGGTAGTGTAGTCCTCAGGCAGATGCTGGGACTTTTTGTTGGCTATTGCGAGTAGGTTATCTCTGCTCCCACATGCATTGTATCATCATTCTAAGGTCATATTGTAGTTGAAAGATTTTCTTAAAATCGAGGTGAAGATTGTATTCTGGGATCTCCCTGTTACTGTTACGTTACAGGGTGCAAAGCAGAACTCTGACATCTTCCTCAAAGGACGATATTCAAAAAACATCCAAATAAGCCGGGGTCAAAGAGAAAACCCTTGCTATAAACACACATTCAAATTTCAAGACAGATTTCAAATTCTCTCTGAATGAATGAAATGAGAAACACAGGCAAACTTGTTCCAACGCTAAGACACACAGTTTCCAAGCCAGTGAACACAGCCAAGATGTCTTATTTTGTAAGTGTTCATTACAGGGAAACATGAAATGGATATGGTGGTGAGATAATCACATTAAAAATCATCTTATAATGGTTAGTTCTCACACACAAAAACCTAAAGTAACACTTAATCAGTGTGAAACTTAATCAGCAGCTTTTGTCTACTAGCTACTTGCAGTCTGATGATCTTACATGCACAGCAGCGCAGGGTGACGACAGAGGAGGGAAGCCTGTCTGCAAGAGCCAAATATGGAGGAAACAACTGAACGCCTGCCTGCCCCCCACCCAACACACACACGTCAAAGACTCTCCCCGGCGTCACATGATTAGTTTAGTGACATCACTTTCTGCAGAGTAAAAAGCTCAGAGAGCAGAGGCGTGTCTCTGTGTAGGCTGAGCCACAGTAAGAACCCCAAAAGAAACACACATTAAGTTAAGCTAAAAGGTCATTTGGCAGGAGAGTGACCACAAATCTCACATGACATTGGCCTTGGTGCTGAACTCAAACCGTTTAGCTTTGGGTTAAAATTCCTGAATGAATCCTAAAATGCAAAGTCCTGCTGTGAGCTAAAGCATGACAACTGTTTGGTGTTAATGACCACCACCACAGAGCGAAACTGACACAACAGCTTGGAGAGAAAAAAAATAAAAATGAGTCAACTTACTCGGGGTCTAAATCTATGAAACATGTCTTAAAAAGTGCAGTTGTTTTGATAGAGGTGTGCAGCTGTGAGCAACTATGACCCTTCAAGCCATGCCAGTTGAACGGTTATCCACAGGCCAGCACAGCAAGGTGTCCAACGCCGACATAACGACGCTGAATATGTCCAAATTATTGTTGTGTATAGACCAATTGTTATTGAAGAAGAAGCGCCACTAATAAAGTCCTGCTAACTGTGTGGAAAATACATTTTTCTTTTTTTAAACTTTCTCTCTAGCCGCAGGAGACAAACACAGCTTGGTTTGGATGCAGGAGACGGTCACAGGTCGGCCCCCGGAAGAAATGGTCAAAGTTGACGCTGCAGCTTTTTGCGTTTCAGACTGATTAAAAAACATCTCGTCTTGTTTGGAGTGAATGCATAACCTCTTGCCTTGCCTGGACCAAGGATTAAACTGTGACCTGGCTCTCTTAACTTTATGTGACATCTTTAAGATTACATCTTTAAGATTACCTAGAATCCTAAATTCACTTCATTCTCAAATATTCTCCTCCGTTATGAAGGAAGACAAACATCAGCTACTGCTAACTGGTCAACAAGCTGCAGCTACGTTATTTCTGGTTGACACTAACCCCATTAAAATTTGTGAAACACTTCTCTCTCTCTCATGGCCCACCCCATTTACTAATACACATTTTCATAAACCTTTTTCTTCCAAAAGGTTTTAAAAGTAAACCCCACCAGACTTGAGTTCATTGGCTAGAGGAGCTCAGTCACATTTTTCATACTACTCTTAACTGGACACATCCCCAATGCAAGCGGTCCACGCCCTGATCGAGTGCCTGCGCTGCTGAGCCGCCGCAGAGGGATGTGCCGCTATCATCGAGTCCAGACACATCTCCGAGCCTGATAAAGCAGCTTGAGTGGAGTGAGTACAATAGACAATGGGCTGCTACCTAGCATTTACACTCCCGAGTTAGACTGAAAGTCGAAATGCTCTTCAAAAACTAACAAATGTGCTTCAGGTTTTTAAAGCGCCGTTTGAGTTCTGCGGGTCTGTACTGACTGACCCATCGGTGGTCTGTTGCATGTTTTAGGAGCTTAAGTGTTACAGAAGGAGCCCCTTTATAGAAAACATTGTGCAATATTGTGTTGGATTAGAACTCATTCCTCAGTAATATTTTAAGACAAAGATTAAAAATAAATTAATTATGTGAGCTATATGATTAATATTTATATACAATACAAATATTCAACGTGTCAGCATTTCTTCCAGGTTCGTGACCATCGCCGGGGTCCCGACACCTCGTAAAACCCAGCTACAAAACAGCCCTGAAGTGTGACGGCCGATGACGGCAGGTGGGAGTCTCCGCCTCTTCGCGGCCACAACAAAAAGAGGACAAAATTCACAGAGCAGGGACGAATGTGGGAGACTCTATGCTAATTTTGAAACAGCAACCGATTCTGTGAAGCCCTGCTTTAGTGGCGACCAAACAGAACCATCAGAAACACCACACACACTTCAGAGTCCTTCAAATTCACAACTTCATTTACAGCCATACGTAGAGTAGAGGCTCTCATGTAAAAAAAAAATACAAAAAAGGAAATCATGGCATCACTTTAATTTAATCCCCCCTTTATATACACAAGATATATGGTTATTTTCCAAAGCATGTGTCAACAATTCTAATTCCTCCTCTGAAGACATATTTTATATTATTACAACTTACAACATTTACTATATTTTCAATAAATTATCTATTTGTGCAACACCTGCACTTATTGGTGCCCACAGAGGGAGTTAGTTAACAAATACATGCTTATGACTATTTTATAGTGTGTTATAAACCATGTTTATACCCTGCTTATAAATGCTAAAGCAAAGTGTTGCCAAAATCATATCATAGCTGCCATGTAAAAAAGGTTCACAACTCCCTGCCTGCTGTTGCTCATTTTTATTTTAATTTGAAGTTTAAGACAGCCCCTCACAGACCAAAAGCGGTTGTTAATTTGTAAACTAGCTAAAAGTCATGTTGTGTAAAGGTTTCATTCAACACTCTTTTTGACCCAAAGTTTCAAACAGAGTAGGACGCATTTGCAATGCTAATTACATGGCAGCCTGCACTGTTCACAACAGCAAACAGAGAATGGACTTGGACTAAATGGACTAAATCAGGATGTACTTAGACTGGGTATCACTTCTGATACCATAAAGAGAAAAACAGTTCATTATCTCTAAAACATTGGTGTACACCATCTCCATATCTCAGTGGAATCAGCACTCTTGGAGAAAAATGTTTGCTGTAATGCTGTAATGATACCAAAGCCAAAATACTGAATTGTATAATACCACCCTGCGCCTACATCAATATCTAAATATTAAAAATGTTGGGCTAGTCTACCCCGCAGAGAAGTGAAATCTACTTCACAACTGTAAAATATCCTGCTAAGTGATCTGCAATTTAAGTGACGATAAATTGTACCGATATCAGTCACAAAAATCCATAACTGTTAGGCTACAATTTTGAATGTTCCCTTCTTAGCAACATGCAGGAACAACTGAGTTAGTAATGATGGATGGCTGTAGAGCACCTCCACGCAGCACACATGCTTCCAGTTGTTGTGTTTGTATGATGTTACTGTGACGCTTGGTGCGTTCATGTGGCGCCAGTAGAGCACCTCCAGTCCTGCATAAAGGAAACACCTCATGCACTCACTCACCAAGCATCACAGTAACGTCAAACAGCCATCAGCAAACTGGAACATGAACATTTCACTTCAAAGCTTAAACAAGACAGCCAAAGGATGCTGACTGAATCAGCATGATGAATTACTTCATGTTTGCCCTACTGCTTTACTGTTTGCTTTGTTCAACTGCTCTACATTGCCTTTGGTGGCATCTCTGCAACAAGTTCCTACATTCAGGGAAACACACAAAACAACATGTGACACAAACAGTGTCACATGACTGATCACAAACTGAGTAGTGATTCTGCCAAATGCCAGAAATGTAAAGGTCAATGCTGCAGTCCAAGCTGCCCCAGTAGTGGTGCGATCAGACAATAGTTCTTGGATTTGTTGTAAGCGTAATTATCAGTAGCTAGCAGGTCAAGCAGTAAATGATACAGATTCTTCTCAAACACATTACTGTCACTAACATCTGTCACTTCCTTTGACCCCTCCACCAGCATCCCTCCATCTCGCATTATTTATCAACAATCAATATTTTCAGATGAGAGGTCAGGCTTTGCCCACCTCATAAATTTCCTGGAGAGCATTGTAATTTTGCATATTAAACTTTCAATCAGACTGAACTCTGCACAAAGCAAAAGGGGCCGGTCAACTCATAACCAGAAGCTAATACGTTTCACCCTGTTCCTCATAGAAATGAAAATGGATTTAAATACAAGTACTCTCTTTTTTTTTTTTAACAACAAGCCAGTTTGTTTTGTTGCACACCAGAGTCTCAATGGTGCTTTTTGGCAACAGTATGAAGAATGCAGCAACACACACTGGTGACGAGACAGTGACAGTCATGTTTACTACCAATATTACTGGCAGTCAAACATTGGCGAGGCTACTCTCTGATTTTGCTTACCCATCAGGTGGCATCACATAGTATAAGTGGCCTAAAACATCACTGCCGTGATCGGTCACATTTTCAAAGGCTCAAATAATTTACAATGATGTCCTCTTTGATCTGTGTTTTAAAATTAGAATTTTTCCCACCTCTGGGTGAAGATTCTGAGCATCAAAGACCATGTCTAACAGCGTGGAAAATGTATTAGCTGTAACAGCTGGTGATCAGTCTTCAATACCAGAAGTGGTGGTAATTAAGTCTTAACCAGTGATGACTGGATGCACTGCAGGTTTTATGTTATGTCACTTTATATACACTTGTGTGAATTTATGTGGTGGATTTCAGCCCTTTTTTTTTTTTTTTTTTTTTACATACGTACTGTATGTTTTACGTTCAGCTATCCAATTCCAAAATGTAAAGCAAATGCTGCAGTGGTCCTAAAACAAGCTGCCTGGGCCGTGGAAATACATTTTCAGCTGGTATTCTTATCCAAGACAACAGTCCAGGATCTTGTTCAAGGACACACAGAGTACACACGACTGATTAGAGCGCATTAAACAGGTTAAAAAGAGTTTTCTCTTTTTAGTTAGTGAACAATTATGTTGACCATAAGTGACACATTCTAGGACACAACCTTTACAGATGATGTCACCACCTCAGAAAAAAACTAAAAAAAAACAGTCAAACCTTCGAGCATCACTACATTTTAGGCTGCACACTAAAAGATTAAGTAGATTTCCTCAGGATACAGTGACATGTTTTTCCCCTTGTGAAATACTGCATGGTTTTACCTTTTCATGTCTCCACAAATTATTCAAATCTGATAACGTGAGAAGGGAAACAAGTCTGTGACAACAACTCCCAAGTAGCTTTGTGGCAGCCACAACAAATCTTTGAATTAGGAGGGGTCACAAGAAAAAAAATTAAGACACAACTGACAATCCACCTTAGGGTTAGCATTCAACCTATTTTGGTCTGTGAATGCAACACAAAAAAAACTGCCTGGATATCTCAACATCTGGCTCCCAGCCAGGTTTACTTGCTGATGTGACAGCTTTTGAAGCACAACCCACCCAGACTGCTCCAGATTCTGGGTACAGGCTGTGCCCTGAATCTAAAGTCTACACATTAGTTACATATGCTTCAGCAGCGCAAACAAACCCGCTGGCAAACAAAAAGACAACACAAATCAGGCAGAACCAATATGACCTGACTGTGCAACTGCAGCCAGGAAAAAGCACACATGGCTGTGAGGCAAGACACCACGTTGCCTTGACACGGGGGGGGGGGGGGCTGTCTCCATGTGCATCACCATTAATCACTCCCAAAGTAATCTATTAACGTGGCTTTGATTTTGACAATATCCATACGTGTAGTTTTTATGACAAACTATAATTATTTATAATTAGTGTGCGATCACACAGAAGCCACGATGACTCTCGCCTGTTAGCGTCCATGCTAACAATAGCTAGCTGGGTGGACAACCAGGCAGGGGCCGGTTTTACGGTGTCAACAGACACACGACATGACAACCGGGTTATTGACCACGAAATAACCAGACTGTCTCGCGTATGACAACCTCAAACGCATACCTGGCCTCTGAGCTTGCACCGATCCGACGCACCTGGCCAACTAGCTAGCTAGCTGGGCAGCTAGCGGCGCCCATGCCTTTCTCTCGGGGAACACGTGGAGTGAACACGTGATGTCTCACAACAAACCTGCACCTTTTTTAGAGCTTAAAACGAGCAGATGTTTCACGTCGGCTCGCGTTTCGGTGTCGAGAGTCGACCTTTAGACGAAAGACTAAACGCTGACATGTTTACACAGTGCGACTGGAAACGGACGGTAGGCTAAGCTAACGTCGGAGTGGGACGGGCTTTGACGACGCGCTAGGCCACAGGAGCGTCTGCCTGGGTGCTATTGTTAGCCGGCTAAGCAGCTACACGCAGCCGGCCAAGATCGCGGCTTCTCGTCTAACTGATGCAATGCGAGACGTGGGCGGACGCCTCGTTAATGTCTGGCGTGGCTGTAAGCCGAAACCTGCCTCAAAACAAACGCGCAAACAGTAGTGACCACTAGTTTAAATATTTGGCAAGCGACCGGCTACGTTTCGACTGTCCTGGGTGGCAGGAGGGGAGAGACCACGGTGCCGTAGCAGCGGAGCAGGCTAAGCGTAAGGACATTTGAGCTACTCGGGACAACTCCTGTCGTCTCCCAACGCGAAGATTGCAAGGCGACACTGCTGGAAACGCTGACCTCCCCCGGGGAAAACTACACCAAGCGAGACCGAAACAGCTGCTTCACTAAAATGAATAAATGAATACAGTTTGTCGGCACAGCAACTTCACGAGAACATATCGTGTGTCCTTAAAACGTGCAGAACAACATGACTTTGATCTAGGTGGGAAGACAATCCTCCATTTGCACATGAAAGCCATCAGAATGATGGTTAAGGAGGCGCAGGGAAGGGGGGGCAACTTAATTTCATCTCAATTAGACCAACACTAAAGTTAAAATTGCTTGTTGAGGTTCAACACTTGACTTCTATGAGGAGTCATTGGAGCATTTTAACATTTTTTTTGAGGGTGTGATCCCTTATGCAATCAGCCACCCCTGAACTCCAGGAATAACCTTCACTAGGAGGAAGGGGGGGCTTTTACTCCAAATATATCCAGCTTGCAGGGCGACCTCAGACAGGGGGGGGCTTGTTTATACACTCAATTGGCTCTTTCTTTCTTTTTTTTGTTCGCTCAATAAATGCCATCTGACCCATGTGACAACTGCTCGGCCACACCTGGACGGACAGACACCAACGCGACACTGACAGGCGGCACAACGATCATGCAGGGAGGGTGTACAAACCGTG
Source organism: Gadopsis marmoratus (assembly GCA_036023855.1). Taxonomy (NCBI): domain Eukaryota; kingdom Metazoa; phylum Chordata; class Actinopteri; order Centrarchiformes; family Percichthyidae; genus Gadopsis; species Gadopsis marmoratus. The sequence goes on from JAVQJF010117464.1 coordinate 45,472, forward strand.
GTGTGCTTGTCCATTCACGCTGACCACGGTCACCGCATTCATTTTCCTAGTCCACGGGTTCACCTTGGGCGGGGGAGCTTCAGTAAACTCCTTTCTGGTGCTGCTTTTGACGCCTTCCTCGTTCTGCTTATCGTCGCTGTCACAGCCCCCTTTGCCCTCCTCGGTCTCTTGTTTGGAGGTTTGCTCCTCCGCACCGGGGGTCCCTCCCTGCCCGGGGCTGCTGCCGCCACTGCTGCTCCCCTGGTCGGCGACACCCGTCTGCCGCTTGGCCCCGTCACCCCGGACGCCCTCCTCTTCCTCCGGCTCACCGCGGACCACTTTGCCGTGCTCCTCCGCTTTGGCAAGCGGGTTGCCGGGCAGGAGAGTCTCCACCTGAGTGGCCATTGCCCACCGCCGTCTTTCTTCCCCCCTCAGGATTACCAGTCCTCCCCCCCCCCCCCCGGCCCAAATTCGC
>JAVQJF010117482.1:0-13637 GCA_036023855.1 Gadopsis marmoratus
TTCTCTGTTACTCCCCCTAGTGGACAGAACTGTGGTGGGACTCAAACACTGCAGAGGGAGAAGCTGCAGCCATATGAATTAGAAAACAAAGTAAAAACAGCTGCAGTGTCTCTGGACAGTCGTTGCAGCTGGAACATGTGTTGTAGTTCATCTCTAACTGGACCCTTTCTGACATTGTCGGCTGCACAATGGAGCATTCTGATTATTATGGGGTCTAACATCATTCTTGCAAATACATTTTTTGTTTAAAATGTCATGTGCTAATGTGGACAGAGATAAATAGTCATGAGAGATACAGAGAGTTTTTTGGCAGCAGGTCTTTCTTGTGAGAACTTCTATAGTGTTATTCTAGAGAACTTGTTATAATAAGATATAAAGTGTTGCTGCTGTAACTTGGTATCTCGGATATGATGCTGCTGTTGCTGCAGCGCAAACTATTTGTGAGTATAATGCATTTGTCAGCCCACCCACCCAATGTCACCACCAGCCGTCACTGATAATAATAATAATAAACTTTATTTATATAGCACCTTTCATGCAAGAGATGCAGTTCAAAGTGCTTTACAACAAAGATATTAAATGCACCAAGTGCTTAACACAATAGAATGCCATAAAGCAGAAATGCAGTTAAGAAAAATAAAACTTGAAAGAGTATAAGAAATTGCAAACATAAAAATAGCACATTTAAAAGAAAACAGAAAAACAGTTAAGAAAAGTAAAACCTGGAAAGCTAAATTTAAAATAATGTTTAAAAATTCATCCTTCAACCTGATTCTGTCCTCTTCCTCTCTTTATCTTTTTTGCACTTCCCCTTTCTCTTGCATCTCTGTCTAAAATATCAGACTAATCTCACCGATTTACGTGGACTAATCTCATTGAGTCGTATTTATCCCGACACAATCGCATGGTGTCTGTTTTGCATTCACTCACTACTCTCTTTCTCTTTCTTAAAGGTAACAGACTTTAGTATGTTTTACAGGATCAACACTACATGAAAGTTCTAGTCAACCTTCACTTCTTCCTTGCGTCTCTTAAAATAAAATTATAAAATTTAAAATAATGTTTAAAATCAACTAAAAAGGTTATTGCAGATAGCTAATTGAAGGCTAAAGTGAAAAAATTTGTTTTAAGCTTGCTCTTGAAGATGTGTAGTGAGCTGGCTTCCCTGATATCCCTTTAACCCAGATATTATTTATGTTTTTTTCATTGTGTATGACACTCGAGGCATGATTTGAGAGGCTAAATGTAAACCTTACTCACTATAGACGTGTGACGATCAGATTCATTTCTGCACCGAATCTAATTTAGTATTTGCACTGTAGTATTTCCTTTGAAATGCAAATATAATCCAGGTCAAAAACTGGAGAAGAAACATTTCCAGCCGACTTCAGTTTTTCCAAAAGTCACAAATTCAAGCATTTGTGGTTTGAGCAAACATTTCAGAAGCTTTTTGTGAAATCCGTTGGGACCTTCAGTGGTTACTGGTTTCATGTGGCCCACTTACTCCAGAGTGAATAACGGCATACTGTGGTTTTAGTGCTGTGGCTGCTGGCAGGGAGGCACTTGAGGTCACCTGCAATTTCATTCTGATTACCATCATATCTTGATTTTTATTGTTTTAAATGGGAATAAGAAAATATACGGCTGCTGAAGCAGGGTTGTGGACCTTCTTAAATGTATAATTCTTAAGATTTCGCTATATCAAACCCCATTTTTCATGTGATTTATGGCTGACATTTTTGCAGTAGTAGTCATTCAATGTATTCTTTAATTGCTTTTTATGAAGAAGCTTTCATTCTTAGTTCAAGGTTTGCTGCCCCCAGTGGTCAATAGAATTATGTGTAATTTCAAACGAACCCCAGGACTTGTTCTATTACAACAAACTTGCTGTTACAACCAGTAAGCACAGCGACTGACAAATAAAAAGTGCCTACGCCTGGTGGATGAATAAAATCTGGTGACAGTGAACAAGGGATTAAAAGTGGTAGGTGAGGAAGTGGAAGTCACGACTTCTTTTTCTCTCACTTTACATCACTTTCCTCAGCCCCGACTCTCTCTTCCCCCCCCAAACTCATCGTAAAGCTTTAGAGACGTTTAGTGCTGCCTCCCTGCCATATGCCACTCCAGTAAAACCGCAGCATTAACAGTTTTACAGCAAGATAAACCTTATCATTTTCCACCAGTGTTCATTATACGCTCCCTGTCTGTGTCGATTACAGAAGTGAACGACCGCTGGACCGCAAGTCACAGACCAAGGGCATGATTGCGCTGTTACTCGTTCTGTTTTTATTTTTAGAATCATCAGATAGATCCAAGATATTGAAGAAAAACGGCACACAGTGTTGCCTGGCAAAACATAATGCAGCTATAAATGAATGCAGACTTTGAAGTGTGTTTGTCGTTTAGTACAATCAACGTGCTGAGAGAAGAATATATCGCATCTCTTGGATAAAGGAGCAGTCAGTCTATGTTTAGTCTTTGCTCGGTGCCATCTGACATGTGATCACTGTCTCTTGCTCGGTATCTGTGTCTGACAAAAAAACAAAGGCTTGTGGGAGAGTGTAGTGACTTATCTTCAGAGGGAAGAATAGCGTGACTCTTTTGATCTGCTGCAACTATGTCTCCTCATGTGAGATGCCCACTCTGTATCTGTATATTACCATTGTTTTAGAATAAGTAGTGTGGTCTGAAATGCAAATAAGGCAAATCCTAGCAAATGCCAGTAACTTTATCTTCTAAGGAAGTAAAGCAATTAGCTCGAGGATAACTTGGCCTCTTAACAATCAGTACTCGCCTCCTCTTCCATGCTGACATGAAAAGACTGTGATATCAAATGAGCACAAAGCACAGTCCTCACCAGGTAGCTAAATGATAGATTATTTAAATTCCAGCCCATAACTCACACACAAGAGTTTAAAAATCTGAGAACACTGTAATTATGCTCTCACCGGGGGAGCTCCGGCTCATCGGCACCCACAGCTCTGAGGTTCAAAGTGAAGCGATCCCTAGACCAGGTTAATAAAAGGACAAACGCTGTGAATTTCACGTAGCTGAGTGACTTTCCATTCACCTTGGGGTATGCAAAGTCATTCTAAGAAAGTTTAAAGAAATATTGCACTGCAGCATTCTAATTTTTGTATTAATTACTCAACCACACAGCATGTAATACAGGATGCGTTCCCACTCAGTGGCCCTCGGGGAGAACAGAACATCTGAAAGTCGTAATGAAAGTGAACGGAGAATAATTTTAACGACTGCAGAATTATATCGTTATGTCAGTTAAAACTCAAACTACTCATGAACATCATTTATTTGAATTTACAGGTTTTAGCACCAGCTAAACTCGTGTATTTCCCTCAAAATAACAAAATAAATCACTTCCTCACATTTGTTAAATACTCAATATCAACAATAGCTTGAATATAAAAGGGAATAATATGAAGGTCTAAGGATGGAGGGTTTCGTATGCTGTTTGGATTTTAAAGCCCTGTGAGGCAAAATTGTGATTTGTGATATTGGCATATGTAAATATTGGAAAATCAAACTGACCTGTCTCGATGTACTGTACATCGTGCCACATATGTGGACCTTTTAATATTGTTTTGCAGTTGCTATAGCTGGTTTCTCTTCAAAGAAAGAAAGCTGAAATCAGTGAAAGGATTTTGTGCAAAGAGGCACTTTGTCACTCAACCAGTGTGTCATGTTGACATATCGTACACATATCCAGAACAGATCATTTAAATGAATTTAAACTGTATATTGGAGCTAGTTAGTTAGAATGTACCCTAAATTTTTCAAGTTAAAACTGAGTCTCAAATAATGGTTGTGTCTCAAGTAAGACCACAGAATATAAACAATAAAAAAAAACATGTTTTGTAGCAAAAGAGGCCATGTAAACAACACAGGTGTGAAAATGTAAAAAGAAAAAGATTTTTGCAAATATATCCAGAGGTAGGAAATGCATTCAGCATGTTTGTTACACCCTGAAGGACACAATACGGCGTGTTGTGCTGAGAAACGTTGACTGGAAACAAAACATTTAGCGAATGCTCCACACGATACCTTGTTAATTTTTCAATTTCCAACAGGTTTGCGAGGGTCAAAGCCACATTGGCCATTAATCCTGAGTCAGACGCCCTCGCCACAGAAAATGATTTGATTTGAGATTTTCATTCTGCATCAGCAAAAGCAGTGAAAGGAATCAGGACTCATATTCACAGTATTGATTCCTGAGTTATAAACACGTAACAGGGTAATCATTCTGTTAACTTTTTTAATACGGTTAACACTCCCAACCTCAGCTGAGGAAATCCTGGTATTATATTCAGAATAAAATGCTAATTAATTACTTTAACGAATGCAAGGACTTGCAGCATGGCAGTAATTAAAGCCAGAACAGCAATATATATGATTAACATTCAGTGGATGAAAATGACTGTGATTATTCCCACCGATGTTGAGTTAATTAAAAACCATGTACTCCAAAGGGGATATCAATATGGGGTGATATTGCAAATGCAAATGAATCAGGGAATGTGCTCAATTATAACACATTAAAAATGACTGTGAGTACAGCGTATACTTAATGTACAAGCAGTCATTTACACAATTAACATTTACAGATTGCTTCACGACAATGTGTAAAGAATAATTAGGTGACTTGATTAATGATATTTAACGCAAGGACATTTTTACACACGCATACAGTGTCAACGTCTCTTTTTTTGTGTTCATATATGTGTGTGTTTCTGTCTCTCTTGTCCTATGACTGTATGTCTGTTTTACATTCTGCCCATAGTGTTTCCTTTAAATAAATCCAGATGAGTGTAGTTGTGGCCGTAGCATACAGCATCTGTTCTGTATTGGTGATTTATCATTTTATCAACTAGAAAACGGCCACCCGACATAATGGCAGCGCTGCCTTTAAGTACACTGGCACACTTAAAAACACATTAAACCAAAACGGCAAATAAGAAATATTTGTTTCATATTGTGCCTCAATCAGCATGGAAATTAAATCCTAAAATTGCACTCCTCTTTTCATCGGATGCAGCTCACTTGAGCGAGAAGAAAAGGGATTCCACCTGATCCATATTAAAGTGGAACGGTTTACAGGCAGCACTTATCTTTTAATGTTTGCGTCCCACTCCTTTTGCAGTCACATTAAGCGGCTCTGCATGATGTTTGCATTACAGTCGCATATAAGAAAGTATCAAGTGTGCAAGGATTAGAGTTAAGTGACGGGTAAACCCATACCTGGATCACATTAGACATGGCAAAGCAGCTGGGATCACATGGTGTGCAGAGCACATAGCTGGTTCAAACAACAGGTGGAGTAGTTTTCAGTGTTAAAATGGCAATGGTTAAAACAACACAAACATATTGTGGATCACGACTGTGGTGTTTTTGAAATATGTTTGAATGTATGGATGGAATTCAAATTAAAGCGAGAGGACTTATCAAACTTAAAAGAGAAAGTTATATTAATTAGGGCATATAATTGTTTCATTTGGGATCCGGTTCCAGGTTGGCAAATTTCCTGGAAGCTCGGGGGCTAATGTATCTCTCATAGAGTCATTTTTGCGGCTTTGGCTCAGGAGCTGGAGTGGGTCATCCACTAATCCCTGGGTTGGCGGTTTGATCCCAGGCTCCCACTGTCCTTGGGCAAGACACTGAACTAGGTTGCTCTGAGATCTTACACGCATCTCTTCCATCGCTGCTCGTGTAAATCAAATCTCTCGGTTTTAACCTCCATTGTGTATTCACTCCTGCCCCACTTGGTAAAATCCAGGTCCTCCTCCATTCTTTCTGAATGGCACCATCACCACCTGGTCTCCATTCACTTATTCATTGCCGCAGGCTATGGTGATCATCTGGGTCCAGCTTGGTATTTAGCATTTATAATGCCTCCATGCTTCAAAAGAGGCCTAAAACACTGTCAGACTTCTCTACGCCCCCAAAATATCTGCATGATCCTCCATCAGCATTCACAGGAGATCAAGTTAACCCACCGGAGACAAGGCCAAGCTGCACATAAGGTTTCTCTACAGGGACTTCTTTCTTTATCATTATGATTATGTGTCAGCACTATGCCCCTTGCCCTCTCTCCTTTTGGGACCAGCCCATTTATGTGTACCATAGTTAGTCCTGCTGTCTCTCTTGACAGTTTGCGTATCCAAAGTTGCCAATCAAGCCGATGAATCTCTCTGCAGTCCTCATATTCTTCCCATCCAGCAGAATCCATCACTCATGACACAATAGGACAAAAGGGGGCTGTACCGCTGGAGGGTAGTTGGTCTGTTGGGGAGGGTGGTGTATGAGGTGTATGGGGCAGGGTGTTACGGTGGAACTACCCCATTCTCTGGTTTCCAGAGCCAGGCAGAAGGGTTAATGACGGGTTGAATGGTTTTCTGCCCCTTCTTCTGAGCTTGCGTTAAAGCTGGAGATACGGCTTCCATTGTTGCCGTGTGTCAAAGTGCACTCGGACAATGAGGACCTCAAAGTTTCGGGGCTTACCTCTCAAGGCTCGAAAGGAACCTATCAGTTTTTCATGTGCAATGGGGTGTGCTGGCACTCCAGGTCTGCTCAATGCCCTCTTTGATTCTGCTTTGGGTCAAAGGGACAAAGGAAGCAAAAGTGAGTGTGTGTGTGTGTGTGTGTGTGTGTGTGTGGGAGGAGATGGGGATTATGGCAGACATCAATCTTTAACCTGTGCACCGCGGACACCAAACACAGCTGAGCTCTGATAGAGGATAACACTGCTCTGTCCGCCTCCAGTAAGGTTCAACACAGGGCGTTAACAAATTTCAGCATACTTACCCGTGAGCTTAGTCCCATCCCAGTCTCCTGGTCAAAGATGGCTTCCTTCACAGACTGGCACAAAGGTATGCATAAACATAAAGCCGCTTTGAGGTGATGATGAATATGATTTGCCCTGAAGTGCTATGCCAAGATGAAAAGTACTATTTTGGTATCACCAACACCACTGCTCTGTGAGAGTATCTTTCTGTTCCTTTCTTTTTTTAGATCCGTCATAACTGGCGATTTTCCACATAATCCTTTCTATGAAGCCAGTTCTTCAACATCTCTGCAACACTTTAAAACACTGGACTGAAAAACACAGAAATAACAATCAGTCTGCAGCCTTTGCTGTGCTTAATCAAATCCTCATGGTAATAAATTTTACACTGCAAGGCCCATTACTCCTAATTGGGCCCTAATTTGGCAAATATACATCATGAGTGACATGGAGTAGCTGGGGTTGTTAGACATTTTATGTAAAGGTGGGACTGAATAATTGAACCAAGCATGTTTTTAAGGTGTTATCTTCTCATCTGGAGCTAAAACCAACGTGCCACACAAACGGGCCCAAAGAAATGTCCCTTTGTATGGCATGTAGCTACTTGCAGGAGTTTTATTTCCAGTTAATGATCCTCATTTAGCCTTTCCTGCCCCCATCAATCGTAGTCCACACACATTCCTTGAAGTCTACAGCTCTGCCCTTTAATTTCTGATAAGTGCAAATTCTTTGTGCGGTTCTGTGGCCATGCCAAGTTTTCTGTGTTTGACAGAGTAGTTTTTACCACCCATTGAAAAGATTGATGGGGCGCTAAACCTAGAATCTATGCAAGGTTCCTTTATGTTAGTCCATCTTTGGGTTGAGGTAAAGAGGGCAAGCATACGCAATCCATCACCTATCAGCCATAGACCTTTTTTTTCTTTTACATGTACATTTATGTAGCTTTTACTTTAATGGCAATCAACGAGTAACACTCACTTTCAAGAGTAATTGCTGGTGATGTGCCAGTATTTTTGGAAGCAAAAGAGCTGCTGAACAAAGTAAGGGCTTTAGCACTGTAGCTACTGTCACTCACAATGTCTGATTTACTGCATATGAAAGCACTTTCCCCCAGAAGACGAGGAAAAAAAGAGTAAGAGAAAAATAGTAAGCAAATGACGTTAGTTATATAATTAGTCCATTAGTGCCATTATCCTCTTTTTACTGGCAATTTAGTGGGCAAAGGGCTGTGTAGGCCTTAGTGAGAGAGGATGCCTAATGCTATTGTCTCTCGATCCCTTCTACCATTCCTGAAAAGAACCCAGAAGCTTCACTGGAGTCTACTGCAGGTCCAGTGTCTCATCCTGTAGTAGGCAAACAGCCCAATTATTTCCCTTCTCACTGAGTTGCATGGCCTAATTGGAGCACAGGCTTAGGTAGCAGTGTACATATAAAACGGAGGAGGAGGAGGAGGAGGGAGGAATCTGTTGTGGAGAGGTCTTTACAGTGAAAGTTTCCTGTGAATGAGAGCGTCGCTTCCCCTCACCCCTGCTACTCTTCATTCCCACTGGCAAAGACAATGTGTTTTTACAACGGCTCATTAACGACAGAATGAGTGATTTGATGGCACTTTGAAAGGGAGCGGAGTCTTATTGTTGAGCCACTGTCTCCAGTGGAAAGTTGGTTCATTTTGAGGTGATTGTGGTGGATTAGGGCACTTGCGGCCTTTCAGAGCGGGGGATAACCTCTTTTATTCCACTTACTTGCATTAGCATCCAAATGTCCCCAATTGATTTTGTGGAATTCTCTAAAGAACTAATCTGCAATTAGCATTTGACTTGCGGTTACGCTGAACTCCAATACAGCTGTGAGTGTAAGTAGGGTTATTTAAAAGCACAGGGTATTAGTACAATATTAATGTTTTAAATGCTGAACAAAGAAAATATAATATAGGCCAAAATACACTACATTTACTGAAAGTTGAAAATACTCATACACGTATATGTTGAACGTAGAACGTGTGATTCAAGCCACAGAAATGAGACCTATCTTGCTTCCCATTAGAAAATGGATGGCTTTATTTAGAGTATTTAGATCCATACAGGTGATGAGACTGGCAATTCTCTATCTCGCTGCTCTTTATTTTATTTTATTATAGGGGACCGTGTCTGTGCACATCATTGTGTCCTATATGCCAAATTATTCTAGCCATCCCCGACATGTCAAATCATGACCTTGTATTAATTTTGAAAGCTTTTATCCCCAAATGACTCCATTATCATTCAATGACAGAAATGTATCCTACCCCACATTCCTACGAAATCAGCTTACCCTTGACAGCCCATATGTTATGCATATTTGAGAAAGATATCATTAAGATCCTGTGCTCGAAGGACTAAAATATCTAAATGTATTATTAGGATCTCGCTCTAAAGGCGCATTAAAAGCAACCGTGAATGTCTTGTTTTGTATATTGTCTGTCTGTGTGTGTTTGCCCTTTTTTTTATTTCACTGGCTTTTTATGTTGTTAATCATCTGTGATTTACCTTTATTATTGTGTTTGGGTTGTTCTTGCAGGACAAATTTGCAAATATGACTGAGGTCTTTTTCTGTATAGGTAAAGTTTAATGAGTTTTTACTGCAGTTTTTACTTAAAGATAATCTCAATCAGGTGCAGAATAAATCATTTCCGGCCTGCTGCGCTGTTCTCTGAAACTCTTGGTTCTAACATTGTACCAAAAATCTGTCCTTATCTGACACCAGACAACGGCTGCAGATCGAAGTGGATGCTGTTATCTTGGGGTCATGACATGTGGAAGTTGGACACAGCTGGTGTCCACAGCCAGATGAAGGAGGTGAGGTGACAGAACAGGAACCAAACAGCCCTGCTGTCCACCTGCCACTTTTAGAACTCATCCTGGTACCAGGACACTCCTGCTGAGCGCCACCATAGTAACCAAAGAGCTCCCCACTGATTGGCCAAGCTGTTACAAATTAGCACATCAGACAGCTTCGTAGAGTCATTAGCATATAAAGAGGTGAGCTGAGGGCACAGAGGCAAGATCATTTGGGGCTTCCCCTGCAGTGCCGCTGGTCCTCTATAATGACCACGGAGCACCTTTACGGGGTCCCTGAACACGAACAACAAGGCGCTTGCTCTGTCAGTCATTTGTCACAACTGCCTGCAGGCTATGGCCGGTCATCAGGGACGTTTGAACGCCGTCTAGAAGGACATAGACAGGGCCTGTGGGATCAGCTGGGAGACGGCGCCCCAGGGTAGAGAAGGGGCAAAGAGTGCAACATCAGCAACATCGTCACCATCACATTCACACTCATCATCGCCCACTAGCCTCACCCTCCCGCTCCACAACATCTCTCATTATCATCCTTATGCTCATTTCTTCCCTCCTCATTTTCCACCTCCGCCACCTTCGCTTCCTCCTGCTGCGTGTGTGTGGCCCTGCAGTGACCGATGCAAGTGCGTCTGACCTCATAAAGAACTGCAGGCTTACAGTTTAACCACTGTAGGGTCCAAAGGTCAAACAGTATGCAGTCAACGGGCGGCAGATGGATCAATTCTTATCATCAGTCTAAATGAGACGGGACATCATTAAAAGCCAGTTTCTGTTAATTAGAAGGACCTCCCAGGGTCCCGTTGCATTTACCATTAACTCAATAGTGAATGAACCAAGAGCTCCTATTGATTCCACACAACTGAAGAACATGAGCAGCATCAACAATTCCTGACCCTGTCACTGATTGCACAGAGGGTGCATCGCAGAAAAGATCCCACATTACTCCCTTTGTTCCATATGTCGTTTATTTTAAAGCTAAACAAAGAGCTACAATGGAAAATAAATTATCGTGATCCAAGCAGGAAAACATAGAGTATGTGGTGCAGAGGCAGAGATTGAACTATTACACAAGCAATACATCACCTGTGGTACCACTTGGATTTCCTGCTTCTGTCTGCTTTGACCGATCCATATTGATTCCTTCCCTGTAAGCAGTGAAGACCCAGAGAGCCTGCAATACAGCGGTGCCATCGTGGACCATGTCTGTATGTGTGTGCATGCTCATTAAGAGTGACGCCCCTGTTTAAGGCCATTTCATTGTCATTACATTCAATCCAAGGTTAAAAGAGGTTATTTCAAATACTCTTTTTATCTGCTTCAATTTCCCTCACTGACTTTGAGCAATGAGATAATGTTTGCTGTCTAATGCCATCTTTTTGTCCGTCTAGATCCAAATTGTTCCTTTAATTACAAGAGATGCAGCAGCCACGGAACAATAGCCCTTAGTGACTGCGCCTCCCATGGTGCAATCAGCTCTGGATGCAACATCCTGGTGCATCATGCAGTTTGCACCTGAGACTAACGACTCTATAATCTGTTATCAATTATCACTCCTTCAACTCGCCCTTCGCTATCCCATCCTCCCTGACATTACACTGCCAAACCTCCTCTTCGCTTGATTAACACCCCCCCTGTTTTTCCATGGCAACGTCCCATTTTTTCCCCTCAACCCATCCTCCGAGTCTTAAACATTTCACTCTGTTTACTTCCTTTAGCGGGATCCTTCATCCCGAGTCCATCCCAGGGCTCCACAGAGAACTCTTTCAAGTGTTTCAAGTAGTCTAGGGCACTGACCTCCCTCTTCACTGCTCTCCTTCTTTTGTCCCCTTCTTTTTTCCTTTTAACGTCGGGCACTCGCTAGCAAAGACAGTATCATGTTCTTTTGAGGACACTTGTTTTCTATTTGGTGTGGAATGTTTCTCTTGACTCCTTAGCCTTCACCGGAAGCTGTTTGCATATCTGAATACAGAAAGACCCTTACAACTGAGGGACTGAAAAAACAGTAGAAAGATCAAGAGGAAGAGGGGGATGTTTTTGGAAAGTACTGTTACCCCCAGGGAATACTAACTATTAACATCTACTCATTTACATTTTCTAAAAGTACTTAAAAGACCATAATGGTAATGGATTTCTCAATAGAGGGTCTCTCATTTTTTAAGTGCTTAGTGGTGAGTGGTTGGTGAGAGAGTATTTAATCTCCCATACTGCTGAATATGCTGTATGATAATCATCAACAATTAAAAGAAGTTCTCTAAAACCTATGTATTCTCAGCTAATCACTTTCTGCCCCATTCTTCAGTCATATTCCTTCCTTCCCAAATCACCCCCATCTTTCGTTCGTGCACTGTAGCAGTCCCCTTCGCCCCCCCCCCCCACAACCCCACCCCTTCACAGTGACCTCTCAAAGTGAAGGAGGAAGTTTCCAGATGGTTTAGCACTTGCCAGGGTGACTTCGATGACCCCAGATGCTGTCCAGATGCAGGTCAACAGTGGGGTGCAGGACGCTGTCCAAGTGACTTACAGCATGCTGTAAAAAGCCACTACAGAACGAATGGAAAGAGGCTAAACTCTAAACTCCACCTTGCAGAATGAGCCATATAGGCATGAAATGCCTTGAAGATTCAGTCCCCTATTATTGTGTTTAGCTTTTCCTCTAATGTTGCGGCAGCTCGTTTTGGAGAAAGTTGACACGTTAGTCTGAGGGTTGTCACCAGAGGTTTTGTTCTGGATCAGTGGAAAGCATTAAGTGGCAAGTTACGTTTCTAAATGTTGCTGAATTATTGCCCCCTACCAGTAAAGGAGAACATTGCTGCCAATAGCCTCATGTTAACTCCTCTGGTGTGTCTTTAGCTTTTGTGGCCCTTTGCTGTCTTGGGCACTCTTGCCAAATATTGTGGCCCATTAACTTTTGATGTAGAGTAAATTACCTTTATGCAAGCACTACAGATGAGCCCAAAGTCACTTTCATGTATGATTAAGACACTTCAAGCAGAATGCAATCACTTTTTGTTTGGCCATCTATTTGATGTGACTGCTGAATCTCCCAGTTAAGCACAATTAGCTCCAGTGAAGTGATCAAATGACACATAAAAGGACTGGTGCCCAGGGAGCAAGCACAGAAGTGCAGAAGAAATCCGCAGCAGTGTACGATCTCCATTGCTTTAAAACACGTTATGTGCTTATGTTTTTTTTCCTAATTAACCACGGTTGTTTCAATGGTCCCAGAGCGCCAAGTGACTGGACTAATAGAAATAAAGGCTCTCTAATGGGCTGAGAGCAGACTGTATTATTTTGCCCTTCAAACTGGAACCCGGAACACCCCTCAACCAAGCCACGGCCCATTCTTTAAACAACAGCCATAAAAGCCAATGAACCGTAGGAATATGTTTGCCATATGGCCTTTGATTGTTAGGGGGAGAAAGAGAAGGAGAAAGCAAGAAAGCATAAAGGGGCTGAGTGGTGTGTGTGTGTGTGTGTGTGTGTCGAGGGGGGTGTCCTCAAAATTCCCAGTGCTGCGTGGGGCTACGGCAAAGCCTGTTTGAGTGGTGGCAGTGTGAACATTATCCAGACATTCGTGTGCGTGTGTGTGTGTGTGTGTGTGTGTGTAGGCGTGTGTGTGTTTGTGTGTGTGTGTGTGTGTGATTTACAGCGCTGAACTGCAAGTGCAACAGTGTTTCTATAGGTAAGGGTGAGGGGTTTTATGCAGGTTCTGAGGGTCAGGCCAACAGGGGCCTACATAAACCAAACAGCCCTGCACAGAACCATTCAGACTTTGCACACACACACACACACGCACACACACACACACACACACACACACACACATATACATGCAGACGTACATCTGACTGAGGCCCATCAACAAGTCTTTTTGATGAATGATCTACTGTTACGGCCGGCCTAGGGGAACCAGCACATAACACCTGAACCCAACAGTTTTCCTAACTACAAGGACCACACCAGGTAAGTACTGTACAACAACGGGGTTTATTCCCAACACGCCA
>JAVQJF010117488.1:0-42648 GCA_036023855.1 Gadopsis marmoratus
CCCCCCCCCCCCCTTTGGTTGTTCAACACTCGAGAGATCAAAAGCCACGTCAAGAAAGTGAAGGCAGCAAGGCGAGGATGGAGTGAACTGTCGGGGGGAGGTTTGAACTTGAGGCGGCAGGAGAAAGCTCAGTGTTACAGACGCTATCGATCCAGTCGTGCCAGTTGACATGGAGTCCATTGAGACTGAATGTCCTGTACTGCAGATTAACTGAAGCCATTATTCCTGTGGCTCACCACGACCCACGACCACACACACACTGCCGTCTCAGGACCGGCACAGTGGTCATAAAGCACTAGGCTCCGTTTGAGTGCTGTGATTATGGATGTAAAGATCGCCCGCACAGCCTCGCTACTCTCCGTCTCTGAATGGGCCTCCTCCTCCTTTAGTAGTGCTTTCATGCCTAATTTTGCTGTCTCTCTCTTTCTCTCCCTCTCACACACCATCAATATTTACCTGCGGCGTCTCACGGCTTCTGTTTCGGAATCCGTCTTTCTGTCTGATTTCTTTATCACCCAATTTCTCTCTTTTCCACTCGCTTCTCTGGCTGGGTTTGATCTGGCCGGGCATTTCGTAGCCATGCATCACTCCCACGTCAGTTTGTTGGGACGTTGACGGAGTGAAGGAAGAAAAGTAATTAAGGCCCTAAAGAAACACACACACTAACAGCTCACTTCCATCTAGCAGTTTAGCCTAGCAGGTCGACAGACTCGGCAACAAACCCACAGCAATCTGGATCTTGGTTTTCTAGGTGTGGTCATTATTTCTGTTGGCTTTGGTAACACTGTACTGACCAAAGTAGTTTCTGACATCCAGGAATGCTAAAGTAGCAAGACAGTGCAAGAAACACGTGGTCACAGAGGTTTTAATTAAGCCCCCAGGTAAGCCAAATGTATGTGGAAGGGATAACGAAGGCGAACTGTACAATTCTTACTTGTGCTGAAGTTGTGAGCGCGCACTGTTTTTCAGTGCCGTGAGGGATTAGTGACAGTTCTGCTCCTTTTCAAAATAAAGGTTATTGTTTTGCTGTTGGTTGGCTTAAAACATTTCATCTGAACACTTTAGCACAGTTATCAATATTGTGTTCCCAGATCTCAGCTTTGACTTTGGCGAGTACAGTATAACCAACAGAAAGGATGGCCAAGTTGTAAAAACATCTTACGGCAAACAGTTTTATTATTTTCCCATTTAGACATTTGTTTGAAACGAAGTAAAATGGGCCCTGCGTTGGATTTTGCCTTGTGTCACAAGGAAAACGTTTTATCTTTGGTTTGATTAGAAAACCGTGTCTCTCGGTGTGTCTAACATCCAACAGTCACTCGTTAACAGTCAACCTCCCTTAACTTCAGTTGGCTAAAACAGCTAAATCCTTATATATCAATACTTCAGCAAGCGTGCAGTAAAATCCTGGAAAGCCAGTGAAACAAATGGCCATGATGTCTAAAGTCAAAGAAAACAGGAAGAAGCCCTGTGCACAACATTAGCACGCAGGGAATTTCTATTGATGGGTGGAGGACAAACATGTATCAAGTCAGACTATGAGCATGTCTTTGAAAGAAGGCCAAGTCATTTCCTGAAACAGCTGGACACCGTCGTTCTCAGCACATGTGAAGTAAACAGGAGGAAACCGTCTATTTGTTACGGACTGTTTTTTTTTGCCGCGGATGAATCCACATTTTGTTCTCTAGCAAGTATTTGCAGCAGCAGGTTGGTGAATGTGGGATCGATCCAAAATTAACTGCAGTGCCCATGTTTGTGGTAATAAAGCAACACATCACCCAGCGTGGCTCATTGTTGTGCTGCTAGTAGTTTTTGGAGAAAATACTTGTTAGTATGACGGCATGGACAACGGGGCAGACAGGAGAATTTGACATCAGGCTTTACTAATTGCGTAGGCGCGTCTTTTAGTGAGTCAACAGCCTGTCGACGGGCCCTTTGGCATGTCTGACAAGAGCTTCCTGTTTGACAGAACATTAGAGTCACTTGTCTGTACTGTATGTTGTGTTCCGAGCTGTACTCCCTCAACACCAGCCTATCTAAGCTCTGTACAATCTCGGCCTGGCCGCAGAGCTCATTCTGCAGATAAATACAACCAGTATAGACCTGGAGCATGGACTGATGCACTCCATTCACAACCAGCGAGTGTCCCAGCGGTCAAGCCGTGGCAGACGGTCAGCCGGGGAGCAGCCGAGCGTTTCTCCATGCAGTCCACGCAGCCTATACTGCTGTGATACTATGCTCCGTGACACCACTATCAGAGGGTGGCAAGCCTCCGTGTTTGTGTTTACAGTGAGATTAGCCACAGACACACACATCCAAGCGCCGGAGCGTGAGGGTGGAATGTAAATTTGAACTCAGTATAATTTTATGAATGTGCGGATTCAATTTGAACTGCCTGTTTGCTCTTTAAAACCTCCAGGTCTGGGAAATAAGCCCTGCTGCATATGCCCTGTTTAACTGGTGTGTCTAATGTGTTCTTCTCTGTTGTTTTCTTTTTTTTTTTATATGAAAAAGTCCCCCCCCCATACTGGAAAAATCCATTAACCCCCCCTTGCAGATTACCAACTGGAGAACCAAGCAGTCTGCGTTATCGAACAAGAGTGTGATTCACCTGCTGTAGCAACACAGCAGCTGGCACAGCAACAGCACGTCCTGTGGCCTGTTTCCCACACTAGTGATTTCATGTGGTGTATTGGGGGTGGTGAGGTGGCAGGGGCAGTCTACTATGAAATCTAACGTTAGAGGGAACACCTGAAGTACCATTCACCTCACCATCAGCTACCTCCCTCCGTCACATGGCTTCAGCCCTGGCGGGGGCAGAGCGACAGGCTGACCTGTGGGAGGGAATCAGGTCCACGCAGCCTTTTACCTGCAGAGCAACGCCAGCTTCCAATTTAGCGGCCTCGGAAAGCAGGAACGCGACCGCACAGAGCACAGCGGGCAGGAACTGTGAGAGTACGTGGCACACAGCATACAGCACACAGCCAGCTTAATAATGCACACGTATGATGGAAGATGGTGTTGGTCTGTAAAGGCTAGAGCCCGACTGCAGGAGGACGTCCTCCCCCTCCGGTGCAATGCTAAATTGAGAAAAGGGAGAAGTAAACAGCCGTTATGCGTTTCTTAAAGATCTAAAGTCATGCAACGAGAAGCAAAGCATTTAAGGTAGCACAGATTTGCAAACACAGCTTAGCAGTTACTGTGATGTTTCCTGCATTGCCATCATTTCGGAAATCCAAACACGGATGGAAGTGTTTCGCTCGTGGGAGAATAGCGGTAGATATTTGATAGTGTCAAAGCAATTGTAGTAAATGTGCATCGGCCTTTTCTGTTCCCTAGCATGTTACTTTGTCGGCATTAAGGAATCACAATGATTTTGATTTCAGGAGTTGTAATTACCTTCTTCAAAGAGACTTTAATGTGTGACATGTATCAAAAGACTACGACTGGGCTTTAAAATCTCCACGCGTGTATCCAAACGGCGTTTTATCATAAAGTGGCATAACGAGGCTTTGTTCATATCTACAGTCACACATTGTAAATGAAAGTAAACACTCCAAGATACCCAGTGACAGATTGAAACAGCTCGAGTAATAGCAGGCAATAATAATAAAGGCTCTAAAGCTGTCACTATGTTTCCTACCAGAGAAGTAATTTATTTCCCTCCCCCCCCCCCCCAGAAAAGATAAGCGCAACATGGATGTTGTTTCTTACCAGCGCCCTGCTTCGTATTCATGTGGTTACGTACACTCACTCCGAGAGCTCCTCGGTACAACGGAGCAACTCTAAAATCCGTCTCGCTACTTCCTCACAAATTTCACCAGCTTGTCTGTGTTTCAAGATGGCAACTCTCCAGAATGGTCACAGTTCGCCGTTCTAACTATTGCCGCCGCAACTTGTTTCATACAACAGTGGACGGTTGTGGTGTTATGAGCATCTGATTCAACACAGGTAAAGAAGTTCTTCTTGCCTTTGAGACCAGGTAAAAGGAAAAGTGACAATTAGTTTTAGACCCCAAAATGTGTTTCAAAAAAACAACACGGGGCCCAGGTTTAAAAATACCCTGTAAGAATTCACCTGTCTAGCGTCACGGCTGCAGAACTCATCTTATAGGAAAAAAAAAATCCTTCAGCTGCCAGTGAGCCAAGACAGCACTGTGTTTGGTTAAGATGACCTCCAGCGTCACACTGGACCCTTCCTGCTTCCTGCTCGGTTGGAGAGCCAGCTAACTGCCTCGAGCGTGAGTGTAAGACGCTTGACACGGACAGTATATCAGGATTTAGCATTCATTTACACCGTGGAGATCACCGCTCTATTTTTATGTGCCTGTGGAGGCGCCGGGTGGAACACTACAGAGACTGCAGGTGTCATCTGGGTAACCGTTTCATCTCCCAGTCAGCCGCTGCCTGGAGTGAATAGGCGACCTGGAGGAGTAACTCCATGGGAGGAGGAGGAGGAGGAGGAAGGAAAGGAAGTCTGTTTTAAAGGAATGCCGAAGAGAAAGCAGAGAGTTTAAAAGCCTGGACAAGGTAAACAGAGAATAATCAGACTTCTAATTAAAGGTGCTCTCAGGCTAGTCGGCCAGCTGACCCAAGTATGAAAGTGACATTTAGAAGAAGAAGAAGAGAAAAAAAAAACATGTAGCCGGGAAGATTTAATGAGAGAGAGTCTCCCCACTTCCCTCTCCCTGTGGGGAGTGACCTTTACGACTCCCTGGTGACAACGCTCCCTCCAGATTTATTGGGCCTCTCCCTCGGCTGCACTGGAATAAAGAGAAGAGTTGCCTCACCATCCAGACGCTGACCTTTAATTTGACACAGGCGGGGGGGGGGGGACAGGCGCGGTGCACGAAGCCTGGCCGGCCAGCAGCATCAAATAGAAAACTGGACCCAGCAGTGGCAGAAGTGAGTTGAAAGCCCAAGACCTTGTAGTGGCGCCTTTGTTGATAGACTTCATTTCCACCTGGCGCTTTGTGCGCAGGATGAATGTGTGCGAGATGAATGTCATAGCAGCAGAGCAGGAACACTGGGTATTCACACCCAGACACATGGAAGGGGGGGGGGGGGGGCGATAAAAGGGAGCAGCATAACAGGAGGGGATTTTTGGAACGACACTCACAGGTCTACAGCCTATGCTAGCAGCCAGCGGTCGTCTTCGAGTGTAGACCAGAGGTGGTCACGCCGCCTCGCGTTGAACGTAAGTCACAAGTCTCGCATTTGGGGCCACATGCTTATTTGCTTCCTTGCAGAGGGATGAGAAGATTGGTACCCCTCTGTGCTCTCGTGTCTCTATACGCTAAATATGGAGCTGCCAGTCAGCTAAGAGGCCGGAAACGGACGCAAACGGCTGGCCCGGCAAAAGTGAGCACTTACCAGGAATTCTATGCCAAAAAGCAAATCTCGAAGGAATCGAGGAAGATGACCCGCCCACCCAGAGCCTGGTTCTGGTTCTGCCTGTTAAAAAAGGGACTTTTCCTTGCGACTGTCACCTAGTGCTGCTCACGGTGGGAACTGTTGGGTACATAGAGTCGGTCTACACCTGCTCTACACCAAAAAGTGCTATGAGATAACTTTGTTGTGAAATGGTGCTATATAAATAAAACTCAATTGAATATTGCCTTAACAGCAACCATACTGGCCTGAATATATATACTAAAAGAATCATACTTACATTTGAAAAGTTGCGGTTGTATAATATTAGTGGACTACACAACTTACGTATTCACAACAGCAGGTCTTTTTGAACTCAAGTGTCGCATTATGTGTTGTTTGTTCTAGGCTATCACGTTTCTTTAAGTCCATTTAAAGTGTGTCTTTGGAGTTAATCAGCCTTAGAAGCGTTTAGTTTAACCTACAAGTGTGTAACATGTTTTGCTGCCACAGAGGAAACAAAAAGTCTCCCAGCGTCCTTTTTCCGTTGCACAAACCACAGACGGGATCATCTGCCAATCAACAGAGAATTACAGATGTCACAGGATGTCATGCGGAGGAGCTCAAAAGGACAAGACTGAAAAATGGTAATTGCAAGATGACCACCTCAAGAGCCTGACAACACAGTACTTCTCTGAGGCGCGAGCAACAATCAGGCCACGAGTCCGAGCAAAGTGACGGTCCGGCACTGTTTGGCCGTCTACGGCATGCCTCCTCCGCCTGCCCGACGAAGCAAAGCAAGGTCATTTCACCGCTTCTTAGAAGCTTGGGACTGTGCGACGAGTGTGGGAGAGGCCCACACGAAGCAGGCTACAATGTGCAATAAACAATAACGATTTAATCATAATGAAGCCGGCCAAGTACAATTGCATCGCCGTGCTGAGCGAGCACAATTAAGTCCCGTGAAATAAATCTCCATAGCCGCAAAAGACAAGATGATGTCCTTTGCTGTGGCCACGGGCACGGTGCAAGACAAACCCATCAGTGGTACCAGGTGAGTGAGTGTGAGAAAAGAGATTAAAGCTTTCATACAGTTCCTATTATCTAAAGACTTTTCACAGGGGCTCTTGTCCTTAGTACTGCCACCATCACACTCTGCAGGTAAGGCGTAAAGCTCATGTTGCCAATCAGATGCTACAGATATTGTAAAAAAATAAATATATATATACACACACTGCTCAAAACAATTAAAGCATATGAAAACACATCAGATCTCAATGGGAAAAAAAAAATCATGCTGGATATCTATAGTGGTATGGACTGGGTAATGTGCTTAAAAAGTGTTCCTTTCATTTTTTTTGAGCAGTGTGTATATATATATATATTGTCCCAATGACAAAGACAACTGAGCTCAGGCTACCAAACATCTGCAGGAACACTGTAAGATAGCAACTGTTGAAGGAGACTCTTAAAAAGGTTCTGGTTAGAGGAGATACTCTCGATACATTTCTCACAGTAGTGCGTGTGGTTGTTTTAGCGTTCTGTTCTGCTGGGTAGAGATGAAACTGGGTGGTTAACTCATTTGTGTTCAGCGAGCCGATCCCTACCAGTTTTGCCGATCATCTAACTGAATGTGATATTGTCTAAGTTGTATTTAGTTTTGAAGTGACTAAAAGCCATCTGTTAATGTCTATTTAATCACCCCGATGAGCAACGTTGTGATGCAGCAGCATGGGTTTCTTTCCTGCCATGTCAGTAAATCTTTGTATTTACAACTGTACTGAGTGCAGGAGCAGAGGGTGGGAAAGAACTGCTGCTACTTTGAATCCAAAAATAATCAGCAGCCACATAACACTAAAAACAGCCGACTGTGCGCGTGTAAAGCCTTCACCTGGCCCAGGCCACAGGAGTACTGATGCAACAAGGCCACAACCAGAGTATCCAGTCAAACTCCCACTAACAGTTATTCCAGTTGCACAACCTCCGCTGCCTGTAATATTAATAAAGTCTTAATAAAGCCATAGCTTGCATTGCAGATGGACCTTCTGTCTACACACAATTTTCTTTTTTCGCGGTTCTTTGAAGTGAATATGCAGCACACGGCTCTATAAAATGAAGTACGTATCACATTACAAAAGATCCATTGCTCCAGCAGTCAGTAATATGGACTTTTCAGCGAAGAGAACAACAAACAGATAATAAAAATCTATTACTGGAAAACAGTCCACAAAAATGTTAATTATTTTCTTTTGTGGTGTGAAATTCAGACGTGAAACTGCCACGAGTCCTTGTTGTCTAGTAGCTGCGGAACGTTCCGAGCCCGCTATCGCCTCAGTATTAAACAAACTGGACAGTATATTTTCTCCAGAAGAAGAGCAAACAACTGCACTTAAAGCTTGTGCCGATAAGAAAGATGTGTTTGCTGTAGGTCTATCCAATTGTGTCCAGAGGCATTTTGCTGTGCGCCCGTTGATAACGCCCCCTGGAAATGAGCTGAGAGATGAACGGAGAGAAGTTGGACATGCATGAAATAAAATACAGCGCAGAGGCAAGGCTGCTTGTTTACATGGCTTGAAATCTCACTGTGGACTCACTGGCACGGGTTACGCTCATTTTCTGCAAAGACTGTGCAAAATATTGCTGATTGTTCCTTTATGGCACTTAAGAGGTTCCAGGCTGTTTCATCAGTTTGTCCGGCAACAACAACCGGTGAGATGGGACTCGCTGCCGAGTCACTGGTGCCCTCTAAGACAAACAAGGTAATATGTTTACTTGATGAGTGGCCTTTTTTTTTTTTAAGACAGATATCCCACAGAAACAATTTTTCAATTTGCTTGACCAGAGAAAAGTTTTAATATTAATAAAATGACTAAGTTGCAAACTTAGCTAACACATTTTCCTCATCCTATCGAGCCGCAGTAGATTTCTCAACTCTGACACGGCCCTCTCAGAAAAACAGACCCAGGGGCTTTAGAGCACAGCTGCGTGACGATATACGACCTGTTGCATCAACACGTTTTACCTTTTTTTTTGTCCATTTTATTGGTAGTCGTTGCACGTTACGTAAGGAATAACGCCGCCTGATGCGAATGGAACGTGCAGAATTGGAGGGCGCTATCCAACTCATGCCAACAAAATGCAAGAGGTCATCAAATTAAAGAAAAGACATATCCATCTTTTACTCGCGTAACCAATTCCGATCTTGCGTTTCCGTTTGAAACAGGATCAGGAAGTTACGTTTCTGGGCCTCAGAATTCCTTCCAGACAAGGTTTGGAGCTATATTTGGATCTTTGTGGTACATCTGCGTTACTATTTAGAACTGTCTGACCTTGATGCCATCAAGAACACTTACTAACCTATGCTAGCCTCTACAACAACACTGTGCGGCGGTAGAGATGAGGCACTGGGATCGATTGTGAGATCAGAGAAGCAGTTCCCCTCTGTTTCCATTTCTGAGGCAAAGGACACAGACGGTTAGACAAGTGTTTTTAGTGTGTACATTAGCACTAGTAGTAAGCAATATATAGATTAACTGTTATTTCTTGCCCGTCTCCCTCGCTCTGTCGTGTTTATTGAGACCTCGGACCACCGGCTGCTTGTAGTCAGTGTGGTCTTGGTTTCTCAGCGTGCAACACTAATCGTAAGTCATTCGTCAGACAGGCATCAGCTAGGAGTTTAAGATGTAAATACAACAGTGTGTGGATTTCCTGTCTGCATCTTGCGAGCACATTAATTCAGAGTGTTGCTCAAATATTTGTGCCACGAGTGTATGTTACACAGATTTAATGCTGGAGAGCTTTGCACTGCCTTGCACAGTGCATGTTTGCCTTTACGTCACTCAGCCGGCTCTCTCGTCGGCCCGAAATTAGACGTTCGGTATCTTGCTCGAGGGCACATCAGCAGGATACGGGGTCATTGAACGCATTTGCTGCTGCACGGATTAAATCTCTGCGCCTCCCTTATGCACCAACTTCAACAAAAGGACTCTCTCAGGATGCGATATACTGTAATTAGGTTTATTTTGGGCTCAAATAAAATGTAGTGGGCCCATAGAGGTCACCTCATAATGACAGCACTGATGCTTTGACAAGAGCCGCTGGGAAAATAAACACAGCTACAAAAAAGGATATTAAATACAGCCGAGTTAATTTCTAATGAAGCAGGCAGATGTTTTACTCGGAATATTCAGCCTGGTAGAGCTTGTAAGCTGTACCGTACTTTGGACATCTGTTAGGCTGACTGCCATTGCTGTGGTGTGTTTTACACAGTTTTCATTTTATTTCATTCTTTTGGCCAATTTTGCCTTTATTCGACAGCCTGTGGCGACAAGAAGCAAGTGTGCGACATGCAATAAAAGGGTCACGCGGCCGGTATTCCAACCGTGGGCGCTGCCGTTATGTGGTATGTGCCTTAACCATTAGGCTGCCAGGGCGCCCCAGGCTTATGTGTTTTACATTGGTGTCTGAATAGATGAGGTAAAAGCTTTCCTCGGTTTTGGCTGAGATGTTGAGGCGTCACCTTACTTACTCTATTTCAGGGGTTTGTCTCTTAACTTCCGGTCACTTTTACTGGCTACAGTTAATACAAGTAAAAACGTCACGGCCCTGTCTGGTTCAGACATTTCCCAAAGTTCACTCGTCCACGTTCACGAGGAGCTCGTATGACCTCACAGCACCACAGCAGATATAAGACACGTTCGCCATTATAACGTACGGCTAGCCCAAGTAGCTCACCGTGTGTTGCAGCAGTACGTTAGCATGATACTTCTTTGGTGAGAGCAGTTGTAAGAGCCCTGATGCGCAGAACGATGATGCCGGTTGTGACAGTCATTAACGTTATTTGTAGTTGCCACAAACCATCAGTGAGCCAGCTGATATTTGCCGTTTTGGTCAGGAAGCTGATTCATGACGGTGAATATGAATCTAAATACGTTTCACCCGGCTACATAATATATGTACATTTTATTAATAATATAACTTTGTTGCTCGACAATAAACCCACTGCATGAAAAGTGGGCTGTGTGTAATAGTGTCTCCACTGTCACTCTGTGTTTTGGAATGAAGGAATATTGTATTGCACTGACACACGTTCCAAATGGCCAGGCTCAAACTATTTCAGCTCCGATATCATACTATGATAAACGCATAATAAACCACCAACACAAACACATTCTGACCAGTCTCCATGACTGCATTATAACAGTAACGTGACTGATCCCAGAGCTGTGTGGGAGACCCGTCCTAATTAGCGCCACTATGTAAATAGCGGTGGATGTTTGTCAGGCTGCTGTAGAAGAAAAAGCCTCGCTGTCTTCCAGCTCTGGCAGTCTTCCACACTGTGTGCTAGAAAACAGGACAGGTATTTGCTAAAATGTCAGGCAGAAGGTGATCACAAGCAGCAGATGTCAATTTACACGACGCGGCGCAGGCAGGAAGGTAAAAGACTAAATACCGGAGTCGGAGCACTTCCTTGATGCTGAAACGCACAGGGTCAGTATAAATAATTGATAGATTAAATTTTATGGATCAAGTGTTATTGACTGCTCGGTAAGCACACCCCCCCCCTTAGTTACTGTTGCTACGCTGTCAGCCTCTTCAGTTCTCGCACGGCACATATTGCAGTTTGTAATGATAACAGATTTACCCCTCGAAACATGTCTTTGATTTCAGACAGAGGTAAACAAAAGCAGCTTCTCGTTTCTCGCCAGCAACTGGCAGTTTTGCCGGCTGAGACAACAACTGTTGCTCGCGGTTTTTACTCAGCTGTTGCTAGCCGGCAACAGTCACTGGACAAGGTGTCCCGTTTCAAGCTTTCAAATGGAAACTCTGCACAGGGCTCTTACATATGCCTTTCATGGCTGCATGCATGATACCTATGGAATATGATATCATTCAAAAGGGAATGATATGTACTTGAAAACAGGGTTTTTTTTTTTATCCGTAAGCTTAGTTTTGCAAACTTTAAAATTTTGTTTTCTGTCGTCAGACTCCATTTTGCGAGCCTGTGCATTCAGATGCAGGCTGCAAAAATACTTGCTTACGGGCTTTTGACAGATTTACCACGCGGTAATGTTTTGTACACGGGGTGTCGCAAAAGAAACAGAGAGGGCGGGGTCTCCAGCTTCTGACCAATCAGCGTCTTTCGTGGTTTGCATGCGAGTGACTGACTCCTTTTTCACCACACAGTAAACCTGTCAAAGATCCGTAGGCATAGGTGAGCACACGCTTATGTAGTTGTAGGACATGCTAACGTTTGCAGTTTACGTTGTTAGAGCAGACAAACACACTATGTAATCAATTCCTTACACTTTCACCCCTGAATATTTGCTGCTGGAGAGAGTAAAAAAAAGCTAATGCACAGCAAAAAAATACACTGCATCCAAAGTCTTTTTATAGAGAGTATCACTTTCACATGCTGAGAAATCCACCGTGTGTCAGCCCTGCTGTGCCTACTTAGGGTTGCTGACCTATGACTGCATTGTCAAAAGGTACGTAACACATGCTGCACGCGCAAAGTCATTTCACTGAAAAGATCATATCTGTGGTGGGTTGTTAATTACAGACACGAGGTTTACAGTATCTGAACGTCTCCGATCCAGCCTGTTTTGGCCTGAACATGTGATGGTGAGAACAGCTTCAGGTCTCCTCACAAAAGGAACAACCAGTTGAGCGCCTGGTGGCGCAGGCTTTGAGCAGACCCGTCTGACACAGACATCAATGATGTCGGCCTTCTGAGGCTAAGTTTAGGCATAATAATTAATCTTCTTTGACATAATCATACTCGGTGTCACCTAGCAACCATCCATCTGAATTAAGGAGACCACGTAGGAGGCCTGTCGTGGACTGTCTGGGGTGGGGTTTTCACTGCTTACAGTTCTCCGTGGTGGAGACGTGAAAATGCAATGGAGGCCAAATCCACTGGAACACACTCTGTTTTCTATTTGTAGGACAGCATGTAGCACATTTTAGATTGAGTGTATTAGGATGGTTACGGGAGGTGTAAAGCAAGAAAAGCATACACTGACACTTTTGTGGAAATATTTTATTTTTGGT
This sequence comes from Gadopsis marmoratus, assembly GCA_036023855.1. Lineage (NCBI taxonomy): Eukaryota > Metazoa > Chordata > Actinopteri > Centrarchiformes > Percichthyidae > Gadopsis > Gadopsis marmoratus. The sequence goes on from JAVQJF010117488.1 coordinate 12,423, forward strand.
TTCAGCTATACTTGTTAGCATTATACTGATGACTGACTGGGGGTGTGACTTCACACTCATAGTTACCGTTACACCAAAGGTGAGAACAAAGGGGGGGAAGCATCATCAGCCAATCTTTTCCTATATCATTTACATATTTCGGATGTCTTTAAGTCCCGTACCACTGCACAGCAATTATGTTTAGTGAGGGGGAGGGAGGGCGAGGTGAGAAGGTTACAATCATTTATTTGTTTTCGGTCTTGCGTTAGCAAATCCATCTTAAGGAGAGGAAATTAAAGTGAAGGGGGGGTTAAAATAATGTTCATTAAATGTTGATGGGCTCGATTAGCTCTGCCGATCACCTAACTAGATAAAAAGACAAGCGATTCCAACTTTTTTAAGTCTACACACATGCACACCGTAGTGTGTGCAGCCAGGGACATACTCAGATGTCCATAACACAACAGAAATATCATGTTCAGGCGAGTCTCACTAACTGACAAGATTAGGGTCTCAAATGACAAATACTGAATTTATTTAGCATCCACAGTAGGAACTACCGCTTGCTATCTCTCGCTCTCCCACACACACACACACACACACACACACACACACACACAAATGCAGTGCATGATGCACAGATTGAAGCCTAACAGCAGTAATCCACAGAAGAAAAGAGACCAAACTGCCTCTCAGCTGACAACTGAAAATTGCAAAAGGCAATGTGTTCAGGTAAAAGACTGTGACTGAGTTCCTCACCGTGTTTACTCCTGGAAAATTGGGGAATAACATGCTGTCATACGGGTTGACACATCAGCCTTTGTTAAAGAAATTACCTTGTTCTTCACACAGCTCTCTGATGCTCGGCCTCCTGGACAAATTGTCCATTTGGCGAGTGCAGACTAAATGGAACTGCGTCTCTGGCATGTTGCTCTGCCGAAGCACAAAGAACCGGGGCAGATAGGAATCCAATTATCCAAGGCAAATAATGGATGTCTCATTTAAGATGTGCGGCTGTTGCGACAGTAATGGAAGTGCCACCATTTTTCCGAAGCCTGTCTCTATCAACCGCATCATCTTCTGCTCAACACTAACTCACGTATAGCCACATACTACAAGCTGTCAGGCATTACTGATCATAATAAATCTTTTGAAGGCACGGGAAACACGGCTGTCAAAGATAGAATATTTACTCACATGTAGCGTAGGTGTGGATTCTGAGCGAACGCTCGGGGCTGGATCACCCTCAGGTTGCAATTCATGATAGTTCTGAAATGATAAAAACAGATAAAACTGTGAAGAAATCACCATAATGAAGGCATGTCTGTCCTTCTTAGTGTGGGCACATACAAACACATGCACACTGGGTCACAGATCATTTTTTGCCCCCCCCCCCACATTTCCCTTCCTTATTTTGGTGCATTTTATCGTGCTTGTGCCTCTCAGCTTCTCGTCCGAATAAACCACTTTTAAAATGCACAAAATGGTGGTCTCACAGTCCTGCAGTATTTCAAGATATTTTCGTACATATTTTAGTCTCTGCTGCAGCAGTCCACAAATCAGGATAGTTCCTTGTCAATTCCAATTATTTCAACTTCAGTCTCCATGTGTACACCCTACGGAGCCGACACTGAAATGGAAATTCACTTTGAACTGCTGTTTGATGAAAGATTTGTGAACTTTGTGCATCTCCACTGTAAAGCGAGTGAAACCTCAGATTAGTGCACCCATTCCAACACATTTCGTCACGGTGTTAACGTGTACGGAGCGAAAAACTGTGAAATTTAAACTAATCCTCATTTTGCTGGGGACCCCGTGGAATCCTGTCAAGGAGTCCGGGAATTCCCAGCGCCCCAGTTTGGGAACCACTGTTCTGGGCTAAAGCGGTAATGACTTCTAATCTTGTAATCACAGATGTCTCTCTCCAAAGAAGTCATTGACATCATCAGTGAGCGCCTCGTAACGCAGTGTGATGATTACACCCAGCTGTTGGTGCCAATTACCGTCTAGAAGTCTGATCATGCCTCTGTGCTGTTTGACTGGGACGTGGAACTTCATCACCCAAAAGTTCCCGAAGTGTGGCTCCTTGAGAGGGTTTTTGTGGCCCTTGGGAACCTTCCAGTGGATTTCACCAAAACATTAATAACACAAATGTCGCTATTATTTCACTCCCTAGAAATTTGCACAACAATATATGAGGATAACTGTTTTGGTTATTATCCTCTCAGCGGTAATGAGAACAGCAGTGACAATTATATTGAACACAATCGTCGCCGTAAACAGCAGCGGTTTGACGCTTGCTGCCTGTGATGTGTCACGTTTTAGAGGCCAAACTTAAACACATTTGACTAAAGGAGTAGTTACACTATGGGATTTCTGTTTTTAGTTTAAAATGATTTGTGTCATTTAGTTTTCCAGACCACACAAAGAACCAGCCGGACGGCCATATCACTTCACCAACAGGGTTCGTTACTTGCTTTTGAAATACCGCGAAAATGCCAAAAATGTGGTATGTGCCCATCGGCACCTGCCTAAAGTAAAGTCACACATTTTAGCACAAAGATGCACCAAAATAACAGCGATACATCTGTTTATAGTCTATGTTTCCTTATTGTCAACAAATGCCATCTGAGACCGAAAGTGCCAATGAACTCATCTTATTCCTCTGTGTCATAGCGCTCCATTGTTGTCCAATAACTATTAAAAAGACACAGTTACACTTGATGACGTGTCCCCTCATTACCATGAACACACACACAATCCCACTGCTGTAAAAAACTCATTAGCAGGGCTGACTCGGGTGAGCCCTGAGCCTCAGTAACATTGTAACGGCCATTGCTTTACACCTGTATATGGAATATCCTGCTCTCAGTCAACCCCCCCCCCCACCGTCTCCTAGTGCTGCTCATGGTGGAATTGTTGTGTCCAAACATATAGAGTTGGTCTAGACTTGCTCTATATTAACAAGCGCTATGAGATAACTGTTATGATATAGCGGTATATACATAAAATTGAATTGAATTACTGGACCAAACGTGTATTAGTCCGCAGCTGAAAATAGTCCCAAACTAACGCACTATTTAAACCAATTTTGAGTAACGATCGCCAAAACCCACAATTACCAGCTGTTTTAGGAAATTATTTAGCCTTTTTAAAGATGCAAATTTGTGACCTGTTTTCAAAGATTTATGTTCCTCAGTAGGAACCAGTGTTCTTGGGGCTGAGCGCCACAGACAGACTGGGGAAGTCAGAAAGTACTGAGACACGGAGTAACGCATGATCGGTTTAGGCCTCGTCATGGGATTTGTTGACAATAAGAAAAATATACAACATAACCAGCTTTAACTTTTAAGGTAACTTATAATAAAGTAAATTGCCTGAAACTACTGTTTGTATTACAACAGATTTGTTTCACTTATAACGACAGCGCTAACCAAAAAAAAAAAAGAAGTCGATTGTTAGTGTTTGATCTGAACAGTTTCGTTTGATATTTGACGGAAACGTGTGCACAGAAGCAATAGCAATGTTTGACTTGCAGAAAGGTGAGGATGAACTATTGTGGTCCCTATAGAGCAGAACAATGCAGTCAGCTTCTTATTCTGGAGACGACGGTACAGTTATATAACACATTCAACAAGTCAGTGTTGTCACTCCATACTGCTTTCAGCCCCACAAGGCAGCATCACACAAGGAAACAGCTTGCCCTGGGAAGGCCCGACTCCCGCCGGGGAAGAGCCAGCGTCCCCAGACAAGGCAGCAGGAGAGAGATGGTGGTAATGAGAAAAATGCTAATTTAGCGGTGGAGATATTGCACTTGGCCTCCCTGATGAGGGATCAAGGGGATCAGGGGAGAAGCCAGCTCTGACTTTGGAGGGCAAAGGAATACGGTTCTCTGCGGAGAGAGGAAAAAAAAAATGAAGAGGAAGAGGATTTCGGGAGGCAGCGGATCTGATGGAGGAGTGGCAGGGCGAGGGGAATGTAAAAGACGTGGCCTCATAATGCTGGGTAGCAAAGCAGGAAAGGAGCGTAATATATTGCTTTCAGAAGTGAAGTGATGAGAATTTAAAAATAAAAGAAAATTTAAAAAAATCGCACCACAACAGCAGGGACTCCTAATTCAATTTTCCCTGCTGCTTCTTAGCATTATTTGATCAGCGGCTAAGCAAAGCGAAGGGGATGTTCCACTGGCGTGTGGCTGTCGAGAATTAAAAGCTTGTTTAAACATCAGCTCGAGTTAGGATCAGAAACACACCCTTCACACCCTGACTAACTCCTTGTCATCTGCTCCGAGAGTTAGCCGGGATTGTGTCACACTCCGAGAAGTATCGGACATTACATCCCGATGCGTCGCCGGTGATGCTGCAGCCTCTTGTGTTCTGAGCTGAATTACTGTTGACATCTGTGTGAGAAAACCACCGGCCTTCTCTGCAGTGAGCAGGCGGGCCACCTGATGGAAAATGGGGATTAACAGCGGTGCAGGTTCCACTGTCCTTTTCCGGATCGGAAAAAAACGCTGTAGGACTGAAATACAATGAAGTGTCTATCACTGGTCTCCCCTAGCTCCCCTCCAGATAACCGCATCAACACTCACAGTCTCTGTAGTCCAGTGTAGAGCTCCATATCGACGTCTCTCAGAGTCTGCAATCCTGTCCAGTTCTCTATGTGTCTGCAAACAGAAAGGAGGAGAATTGTAAATGAGCGGTTCCTGTTCACCCGGGGAGAAAGGACAACAAACCGGGACATATGACGGGAGAGAACCCAGCAAAACATCGCTTTGTTGTCCAAGTTTCTGAATCCATAATCATTTAAATTGCAATTATTGGAACGGTTCTGACAGCGCGCTCTCTGCTGCCCTCTGATAGATTTAATTGAGGCGGCTTCTGAAGCTTAATCTGTGTGAGGGGGACAGACCAAATAAATAGCTGGAGATGACTTTACTTCAACTAATACTATCACTGGACTCCCAGGGAAAACTCTTTCTACGTGGTGGGATAAAAGAAGTGAAGCTGGCGCCTTTAAATTAGCTTTAGGAGAAAAAGAAAAAAAAAACGCATTTGTAAATGATTTGTTTGTTGTGGTTTGGAGATGAAATAGGCAACACACACAGGGCAGCCCGGTTTCAATTAAGCCGGGGAAATGAGGAGGCGTAGCAGAGGACACAGCAAAGGCTTTATTGCTTTGTTTTGGAAAGAGGAAAATATGATTAAACCCTAAAAGGAACTTCATCCAAAATGTCAAATTTCAAATCAATACAATGAAGTTTTTTTTTGTTTTGTTTTTAAAATGGCAGCATGACAGCTGACTGGCTGTCTGCTGCTGAGGACCTACATGTATGTATGTATACAGCTGGGACACATAAACACGTACCCATCCGTACACACAGGAACACATAACCAATCTTGCAGCCTAAGCCTAAGATTTGAACTGCACTCACATTTCATCATTTCGGAATGAGTTCTGCGATCAGATAGCAGTTTGTATTTCATGATAACGGCAAGAAAATAACGTTCCTGCAATTGGTTTTAGCAAGTCTTGTGCTCCTGTAGCGTATCTCTTGGCTCCTGCGCGTCTGGTGTACGGTGATGAGGCAGCATCTGACACGTCCTGTTTATTTGAGCACTGCACTCCGGGGTGCATCGCCTGCTTTGGTGGAGAGGAGGATGCCGGTCTGCCAAATATAACCAGCGCCACCGTGCATGACTTTATTGTTGGCCACCGGGTTGCCAATTTTAAAATAAATAAATAAATGTTTTAATGAGGGCTAGCAGGTGGGAGCAGTTAGCGACAAGAGTGATACTGATTCAGGCATGTTTCTCCGGTAAATGAGTTTTAAAAATCTGGTTACATCCAGAATGCCAAGAATTCTGATCCCCAATGTCAGCTGAGTTGCAGAACATTTGAGCTTGGATTTGCCAAACGGCTTGGGATTGTGCAGGTGAACCAGTGACTTCCCGGGCTCTTACACACTCCGATCGCTCAGTGGGAAAAACTGATTGCGTCGAAATGGCTGGAGACGCTTCTTCCCGTCACTTTAGAGACAAAGAGGACAACAGATCATTTCAGTTCTTCCTCAGACCACTTACTGTTGTGGTTGGGAAGAGTAAAGCTTAGGTATTCCTCTTGGAGAGACCGATGCAGTCGCACGCTTTCAACGTATAGCTAGAATGCCTCTACAGTCAGACATCAGTCTAGAAAGAGCTTGAATCTAGCTTTTATAATTATTTAATATTAGTGGGTTCTAATAAACGCTGCCAGTGTTACCAGTGTGTGCTGAATAACTTTAATGGTGGGTGTTGCTTTTATATTGGAATCAGTTTTGGATCAATTCTAACAAAGCAAGGCCTTGTTGCCAGGATGCATCGATGCAGAATTTCAGTTGCAATTTCAACTGCAGTAAGAGGCCACGGAGCTTCGGTATGGACTCTACGTTTGTTACTTGAGTACCTTGTTGACTGGCGAAGTCGCCTTAAGTCACACGAGAGCATGTTTCTGTGACTCTAGTACTATCAGGAATCCCAAAGTTAAATTCCAGAACTTTTAAGACCTTTTCAACATATTTTAATAGACTGCCACGCCACAAGCTGTCACTGGTTATCAGCAACACACCTTAACTTTTTTTTTTTTTTCTACAATTTACAGAACTATACCTGTACATTTATTTTGTCTTAGTTTGACCTAATTCAGATCGACCGGGAGGGAACAAAACTCTTTAGAATAAAGTAGTGACAAAGCCGAAGGCAAGTCTTATTAAAAGTAATAATAGTCACATACTCACACTCTCTCTCACATTAACAAAGCATTTCCATTTGGCCTAAGAAATAGAACATTGGCCATAAATGATAATAAATCATAGACCGTCTGTCTGAATCTATGTTCCAAACAATAAAACCTTATAAAATGCCAATTAAGACATTTGAAGATTAATTTTTGTTAAACTGATTTAATACTTAAGACCCCGCGCATACCCTGACTATGGAATAATGCAAAAAGTTTAGACAAATGGAAACAAAAATGTAATCATCTAGTTTCTCTCCATCTGGGATGTTTCCTAAAAGAGCTCATGTGCACTGAACCTTGATCAGATCTTAGCCGTCAGTCAGCGGTCCAGGCTAACGTGGTGCACTGAAATAGTTTTTGACAGTTTCATTCCGTTTCTGTCCCCATTGGGACATTTTTCTTTCTTTTTATTTTTTTGCAGGAGTTTGGCATCCACAGTGATTAAACACACAAGGCAATATGACCGGCTTGCATCAGTGGGACAGTAAGATACTGATGCAATATTGTGATACTAAAGTATAATTTATGTGAGCAAAAATGTTTTCATTTGCGGCACCGCTTTATGCTCCGTGATATAATTTAGCTCTATCCACATTTTCATCAAAATGCTGTCAACAAACGGCACAGAGGAAGCAGGCAACACCTCCCTGCGGACCCGAGCATGTTGTCTCCTCAGAAGCTCCGATTGTCCGTGGCACATTGAATATGCGTGTGGATTAGACTGCTGCGAAAAGATGGATATGAATAACAACGTTGCTGCGATAACACGGAGGGCATCCAATCACTGTCCCAACCTCGGTGGCTGCACAAATAAAATGGCACAGAACTAAAAATCCAAATAATTCAAAAATTAATGGAGACGATAACACTTTTACATTTCAGGCATTCAAGTAGACACTCTCATCCGGACTCACAATGGGTGAGACGGCACAATAATTCTAAACTGCTACTTTGTCAAAATGAATATTACACAGAAGAAAGGAGATTTGAGCAAAGGGAGAAAAAAAAAAGGTGATGTGAGGTTTTCTTCTCGACAACATGATTAGGCTCTCTTATGTATGTCTCTTCTCTCCCCAAATTATTTCTTCTCTGTGCAGTATTTCCTGACAATTCTGTTTCCCTTAAAAGGGCTTTCTAAATAAATTTGCCACTACACGACTTGATGAATAACTGGTATGCACAAAGGAAATGAGCAGGATACTATCAGAACAAATTGTACAGGCAGATCTAGCAGCTTGCTCTCTAACATCGAAGGAAATTACAGTACTGCCACCTTCCATCTGCTTTAGAAAATGGCCTCCAACAAAGTACAATCCGAACTGGGTGGCAGGGCGGATCAGTGCTTCAGGAGAACACCCTGGAACCAAACAGTAACAGATTCCATCCCAGCAACAGCCATCTGTTGTGTTGAGGTGGCCCTGGGCTACGCACTCAACCCCTACCTGCTCTCTGGTTCTGGGCTTACTGTGAATATGAGCACCAGAAATAAAACCGTTTTTTCATTTCTTAATAGGCGAACACACCAAATAACAGTGCAGCGGCAGAATTTGAGAGAAGGATATCAGTTTAAGCATCACAAACGGGATAGCTCTGGATTAAAAGTTAATGAGCTCTCCTGTAGCAAACCGCTATTGATTTATGGAAGTGTATTAATGACAGGACTATTGAGCGGGCGCAGAACACATCTTGGTGGTAATCAATGTGCATTTTTCACACAATGTCACATTTGAGAACATGGGGGGGGGGGTTTGGTAGCCCAAAGTAAGTTTAGAAAGACGACAAAACCAGAGTGTAATTAATGTTTTGAGCCGCAAGAAGAAGAATTATATTGGAGGACTTAATATGTTTTCAGCAAGCGATAGGACTTTTCTTGCTCAGCATTTGTACATTAACGCCAAGTGAGAGAAGAGCAAAATCCCTTGGAACTGATGTGGAAGTAAAGTGCCACCCTGTGAGACCCCGCCAGGCTGCGGTGTGGGCCATCAGCATTTTCATTTGCCTAAAAGAAAAACGCCACCCTAATATCAACATACGGGTGTTTTTTTTTTTTTTGCCACTTAAGAGCAGCAGAACGAGCTGTAACCACACCGACACGTTAACACCCTTTAAGGTCGACATGGCGAACGTGTTAGCGCCCAGCAGACACGGAGCGACGTTAGCATTCATTTGGAGTCGTGCCAACGAAGTACAATATTCACTCCCCTTTAGTCTCCGTTTTGGCCTCCAACGAGTCTTGAGGGAAACGTGTGGATCTTTGGCGACTTTGCGTTCCAGCAACTTTGTCTGTCTGCTATTTGATGCCGGGCAGGCAGCTTTTTCGGAGCTTCGCTTCTTACCGCGATACAAGTTTGACGGGTGCACTGAGACTAAGCCAAAACAGCAAAGTTGCGGCCCAAAAAGCCAAGCCGATGGGCTAAACGAGCACAACTATGATTTCGATGCTACACCATCCCTCCATCTGAAATGCGTGGCAATGCAAGAACAAGATACACGAGGCTCCCAGAGGCACAAACACCAAATATCTTCTGTTTCTTGGTAATCTCCTCCGATTCTGCCCATCGTTTCCAACGCTGCTGTCTGTCGGTGATTTACGACTTTGTTGGGATGATCCACAACGCTCGTGCCACCGCCTTAATTGGAAAATGTTTAATAAAATAGAATGTCTCTGGTGTGTTCCTGGTATATTGATCTACATTCTGCCTCTCTGTTTTCATAGAGGCAGAGCGGCACTCTCCGACAGCCCAGGCACTTCAGAGTGGGGATGCGGTGGTGAAGTAGCACTCCTCTGGATTAAAGCACACGCCTAACATCAATCAGATAACCTGTTTCTCTTTGTGTGTGTTTTGTGCTTGACTCTTAAGTGCTTCCAAGCGGCATTGTGAAGATGGGGCCGCTAGACGCAGGAAGCAGACACAGAGGCAATAGCAATGACGGAGAAAACAGACGAAAAGGAAGTTATTTTCCACAACATCTACTGCAATGGCAGGCTGGAACGAGCCACCCTCCAAACCAATCATGAGGGACATTTGGCATTCAGGGCTTGTAAATGGGAATCAAGTATTACGCTGTTTGTGACAAACCCACGCATGTTACCTCCATGCAAATGCAATCACACGAGCAGGCAGACAGATGTACCGGCTTCCTTCCTAATGCATGAGCCTATGAAATTATATCCGCCTTCCATCTGTTGGTCAGAATCTGATTTATAAAATGGCCTCCAACAACAGCATTAAAATACAATGCCAACTAGGGTGCACGGCGTACTTTTGTTCACCTTTCTACGCTTCTCAAGAGACGGCTGCTGGAGCCCCGCACCGCTTCACGTTCACACGGTTACACACTGAGGGACACGTCGCCGCCGTCGCCGCAGGAGGCGGGTGTGGAGTGCACTCTAACCACTGGCGCTGTGCAGGAAGGGGTCTGCGACGCTCTTATTTCATCCCAGGGCATAAAATGAGCATTGGAATGCATGCCCAGTGAGTGTTCCTTTCAAATTAAGGTTCAGAATTATAGGTTCAAATTAATAAATGATTTGGTGTTGGCAGATAGAAACGCCGCGGAAACAAACGGGCCGCCCTGCTCTTCTCTCTTCTTTACTTTTGCTGCGGAAAAAATAAATAAAATATGAAAACCGGGCAAATTGTGACAATTTGTCTCAATTACATTAACAGCAGAGACTGAACTGGAGAATATGATATTGATATAAAAGTGACAGGCAAAATTGACCAAATTACAGCCATATTAAAAATGATTGCCCCGCATAGAAACGATGGATTCAGCACTTAGGATAAAGCCCAATTTCTCCAGCAACTGCATCTGAAAATCCATGGGGACAGACAAATGGAGGGAGAGAGACAGAGTGGTAACAGTTCAGTACAAAAGAGAAATGGGGAAAAAACCAGACATTTCAATTGATTGCTTTAGTTCTCAGCGGTTTCCCAGGGACTGATCCTCTTGGGGAAGGGATGGCCCGAATTATGACCCGATCAGCCAAACAGTTGCTTCCACTAAGTGCTCATCTCAGCGGACCTGGCCGTTTTTTAGGCTGCAACACTACCCAGTCCTTTTTAAAGAGCACTATAAAGACTGGATGGGTAGTTACGTATATTGATCATAGTGTTTGGTAAATGATGCCGACCTACACATTTGCCTTTACAACCCTCAACTGTACACCTGTCAATGACAATTACACTGAGAGCTGCTTTTAGACAGAGAACGCTGTAGCCTTTTAATCTGTCAAAATAGTTTTGTACTTTTAGTCCTCGTTCACCAGCGTTGTTCAAATTAAACCTCTGTTCTTTAGGCGCCGTTCCGTTTTTTTATAATCTTAAAATCAGTTTTAACAAGAAAGAAAAAAAAACAAAAAGAGGGTCACGTTCTGATAGGAGTCGTAGAGAATAGTATTCATCCTGGTTGTTAACACCCCGATGTCTCATCATTCATTTTGTTGCAGTAAGATGGCTGCGCATATTCTAGACACTACAGCCTCTGTGCCATCAAGCAGCCTCCACTGTGTGCGACTGTGTGTGTAGTCAAGGATTGAGAGATTCATTTTCAGAAATCAGCTTAACTATAGCATCTTGACTCTGTTGCGTCAACATAATGAACTGTAATGCCCCGGTACGCAAACATTCGTATTAGAGACTCTGGTGATTTCATTATTTTTATTCCGCTTCTTGAACTGAACTCCAAGTGCAGCTCTGCACAGAGGGAAGGTAGCTGTCAGCCAGTTTGCCGTTCGGTACGTGCGAGAGCTGTGCTGCTCTGAAGCCATGCCTAGCGTTTTTTTTTTTTTTTGGTTTTTTTTTAACGCTGCTAATATTCCCAGCCAGGATGCCGTCCAACGCCTGCCCCCAGACTGTTCCGTGTCACCGGTTTGCCGATCCAGCCCTGGTTGGAAACTACCTAAGCCTCTGAGTGTCACTGTTCGCTGCAGGCTCAGCCAATCCACAGCAGAGATTTGGCAGGGCTAATCGTCGTGGGAGCATTGGTCCGTGGTCTGAAAGGTATCAACACTTCGCACATGACTAAGCTCAGGCGCTTCTGCCCAAAATGAAAATGACTATAATTAGCGGGCCATTTTGCCAAGTGTCATCAGGCTATGATCCTCTCCGAATTCAGCTCCGTGCTGGAGTTACTCAGCAGTAGCTCAGAAGGCGATGGATCTGCACATCAACGCATGTGACTTTCAACACTGTACACCTCCATCTGCGCGGGATAATAAGCAGAGCACATCAACGCCGTCACCCCACAGTTACCGTTACGCCATTAAATGCTCCGAATCTTAAATGCAGGCCATTTTCAAAGTGCAGCAGCGCCCTGTAAGTGTCTCATTCAGAAATTCAAAAACGTATGTGTACTATTTAGTGGAGTCAGCCAGCTTTGCTTTCATGGCAACCAAGAACTTAAAGCAGCAATAATTGATCGTTGGGCCATTCGGGGGCAGCAGGACGCTGTAAACACAGCATTTACAAATTAGCACTTTAAAAAGCTGTTATGGCAAACATGTTAGCGAACAGCTGCCTATATGCACACAAACCGAACATCCAGCTAGCTGCTAACGTTGCCTACAGGTGACGAGCAGGTTCACCAAAGCTTTCTTGCTGAAAACGGCATCCTACAGCAGTGACAGTGACTCAAAACAGTAAAGCTGTGGTCTGTCAAACCAAAACGATGACTTAAAAGATGGTGGAGCTGAGGGAAACTGCAGGGTTGGGTGACAAGTTCTCTACGGGCTGTGTCACATGCAACTCCTTACATGCATCGGTCCAGGCAGGTGACCGACCGCCCAGAGCCTGGTCCTGGATCTGCTCAGGGTTTCTGCCTGTCGGAAGGAAAAACTTGCCACTGTCACGTAGCGCTTGCGCATGGTGGGAAGTAAAGGGTCTATGTATATAGATTCGGTCTAGACCTGCTCTATATTAACAAGTGCTACAAGATAACCTTGTTGTGATATGACGCTATATAAATCAAACTGAACTGAACTGAATGTACTCACCGAGCTGTGCAGCTAATGTATAAGTTAACGAATAATTTCTGCTGTTAAGCGTTTCGTTCAGTTTTCAAACTGTGGATATATCATTGTGGAATTGATTGGTAAAATCCTACCGTTTTGAAATTTCAGGGACTGTCTGTTACTGAGAATCAGAGATGAAACAAGTCCACAGAACAGCTTTTCTGCCGGTCAGAAAAGGGAAGTTTGAAAGAATGAAACCATTTAATAAATGAACAAAACACTGAGAGAAAGGAAAACATAGAATTTCAGCTGAGATAGTAAATTATTTTAAGCATTCAAATAAATCTAAATGACCATAATCAGAGGCAGGTTTTATTAGGTTCAAACTTATTGCCCAATAAGAAGCTAGATGATGGAGGGCAGATCTTCCCATTCACAGCCACAACATAACCTTAGCATGATGTACGAGGCTTTCTGCTGCTGTCAGCAGTTATACCTCAACTCTTCTCAGAGCTGCTGAGCATGATAATGATTAATCAAATAAGTGATCGTATAGCACTGGATTTCTGCCAGGACTGCCATACAGCATGCAAATGTGGGAGACCTTAAGCGCAGGCATATGCAGTGTACTTAAAATACATCCCATCTGCAGACATGCATAATTATTGGAATGATAGACATCCAATCTCGTTCTGCACACGCGCTAGACACAATCTCAAAAAGTCAGATCATAAAACTATCGTGTATGTGGTTATATTTCTGATTATACTACGGAAGGAATTGTACAGTGAGGAAGAGTAGGACAGGACAAGGTAGGGTTGGATAAGATACAGGATAAGAGATAAGAGAATAGGCTATGGGATGGGCTCCTATCCAAAATCAGGATGGTATAGGATAAGATAGGGTAAAGAATAGGTTTTGGATAGGAAAGGAAGGGATATAGGATAGGATATAGAATATAGGGTAGGACAGGAGATAAGATGAGACAGAACGTAGGATAGGATAGACTTAGAATAATAGGCTATAGGATGGGATCCTATCCTAAATTGGGCTAGGATAGGATAATGGATTGAATGGGATAGATTAGAATAAATGACAGAATAGGCTTTGGATAGGAAATTAAATGATATAGAAGAAGGACAAAATATATAGGATTGGACAGAACAGACCAAGAGAGGCAAGGACGGGACAGGACAGGATTTGAATGCCATAAAGCGGAATAACGAGTTATTCGTGGGATCTGCCACTGATCCCCGACCGTTTAAATTGTGCCCGGCAGATTTCCAACGTGCGCGACATGTCCTTCACAACTGTCCAGTCTTTATGATTCATCTACTTATTCCGCGCTCAGTCTTTGGCTTTGAGAAACAATCCTGCGGGCTACCTTATCTTTGACGTCGAAAACCATTCATTACTGCAACGTAGAGGCGAACGGCGATGTTAAATGTCTAACAACTGCAAGGAGGGAGAAAGTTAGAGGTGGAGAGAAGGAAAGATTCGGAGTAGAGAGAGACATATTGTGCAGTGAGCTGCATTTAAGGGGCTTTGATTACAGATTACGATACCATCTGTTGTGAATGGTGATCACACTGTACATGACAGGCACCATATTTGATATGGGATGCGCGCAGCTCCTGCTGCCGCTCGCGCTCGTCTTGGGCAACGCTGAATAAAGACGCCTCTCTGAAGGCCAGCGGTCCACAGTGGGATAACTCGAGCCTTGGCAGGGACCACGGCGCTCGGCTTACAGCATGAGGAGTGGATTAAATGTTCTGTGCACGTCCTTCATGGAGCTAGTCTCCTCCAATTTCAGGATATGATAAATCTGCAGCTGAGAGGCATCTCTCCTGGAGAATTCAATTAGGTAAGAAAAGAGAAGAGGATCACGGTGATATTAGAGAGCTGGTCGGAGAGCTCCTCAGCCCTCCCAGTAATGAACCGCTCCGTTCCTCCGCCGTGACTAGATTGATTTGACTAGCCGAGCTCAGTTTATCCTCTTTTTGAAGTCACTCTCAAAAGGCTGGGCGTCATTGTGGCGGGTGGAAGTTTGAAATTTAGAATTGGATTGAAATATGAGTGACGGTTTGTATTGAGGGCCGGGGAGTGAAGTGCCTGTACGCTCCAGACGCCTGTCAACATGTTGAGATAACCTTTAAAAAGGAACTTAGTGACCTATTCAAACCTGGCAAGACTTGACGGAGCCTATGGACTCCACCCCCGATCGATAATTCTGCTCTGTAATTACTTCACATCTCGATCGTCAGTTAAATGTACTCTGAATGGGCTGCCCCTGATTTATGTCTGTGCGAATGGAATTTATTCATGAATACAAGACCATGTCAATTGATTCTAAGGAAGCATTCGGCTAAAGTGACACTATTGAACATCTCGCATCTTGTAACTGCCCAACTCTTATGTCCGAGTATTATATGGCTTCATTATGTGTACATTCTGCTCATGTCCACATTCTCCATCCAGAGTTGATACCAGTTCACAGTCCTGAAAGTGAGTCTCAAGGATGTACCTAATTGTGCAGGTATAAATAGTATAATTAGCTTTAATAGCATCTGATAATAATCTCTATTATGAGATTACGTGACAAAGGCGCGACTATTATCACAGTCATGAAAGGGAGAAATTACCCTGGTTGAATGTGTCTCCTTAACACTTCAGATACGAGATATTCCGATTGTATTTGTTATTTTAATAGCACCAGGTTATTCCCAGGTCAGCTTATTTAACCAGGCTAGATCCACCTAACAGTTTTCATTTAGACCCTGCCAAAGAAAGGACCATCATCAGAATTAGGCTGTAACCCAGCAACTGATGTCTAACGTGCACTTACAAAGCCAAAAGGCTCAACAAACATTTCAGCGTTCAAGCCACCGTCATTATCTGTTACTGAACGCTTTGGTGCACGATTAAAATAGAAAGGATTCTTCTGGGATCTACAATTTTATCCTAAAGTCCCATTTTGAGAAACGTTCCGTATATTTAGGGACTTAAAAGCTATGTCCAGTCTCTCATCTTCCCTATCCAGGCAGTCCCATCAGCTGGGAAGAAAACCCTGTAATTACTGGGTTTGGGTTGAGATTCACTCCACTGCACTCCATCACAGCCCTCCTGTCGGAAAGAAGCCCGTCTCTACCTTCCAGCTTACAGTGGAAACTGACTGTTCACGTCTCAGTTCATTTTTCACTTCTTTATCATCCATTTAGTTTCATTACCTGTTGTTTTCTAGCTGCTCTGACCTTTGACCTCATTGTAACTGCTTCGTTTGTGACATAGAAAATAAAATGGTGCTCGTTTTATTGTTGCTAAGGGTTTTTGGGTTTTTTTTCTTTTTCTTTTTTACTGTCTCAGCATTATGTACTGGCTACATGCCAAAAAACGTAAAATATAAACGTGACTCTGACTTTATTGCTAAGCACCAATATAAAGACATCCCAGTGAATTTACGGTGACTCATCTTTTTCCAGCAAATGTTTATGTCCAGTGCCTATAATTAATTCATTAAAATATCATAATTATTTCCCCCACCTCACTTTGTAAGGCACAACTGGGCACAAATATTAATTGGACTACCTTATGCATGCCCTACAGGGGAGTGATGATGACACTCTTAGCCTGACATTTACGAGGTTAACAGGAGAAAAGTGGTTTCTTTCCTGGAACATATCTCTAATACAATTGAAATGGTTTTAATGCCAGTTTATACATGACTGCTCAGCATTTTCCTTTAAACTAGTTCAGGCAATAATTGGTTAAAATACTTAAAAGTGGTCATGATGGGAATTATCACAAGGATTTTTCTTCTTTTTTTTTAAATGCATTATTTTCATTGTGCAACGTTTCAGTGCATAATAACTTCTTGATGGATAAAAACTTTTTTTTTTTTTTTTAAAGCAGCATGCAAAAATGACAGGTTTCATTCTTCCTTTTCCTCTGAAATCAATTTTCAGTCATCCTGGAGCATTCTGCTTAAACCTACGATTGCTTCTTACGGATTCTTTGCGTTATCATTTTAGTTTCAAATGAAGTTGGGCACAAGAGGACAGGGTGGAAGAGGATGTAACTCTGGGTAGAGGAAAGAAGTTGATTTAACAGTATCCATGTCTTTGTAGTGAAGAAGATCATTTGGTAAATGGACTCTCACCTATATAGCGCTGCTCAACCGTTGAAACGGTTCCCAAAGCGCTGTAACAGTAGTCTAATTCACCCATTCACACACACATCCACACCGATGGGGACACAGTTGTCACGCTGGCCTCCACCGGGGGCAACTTGGATTTCAGTGTCTTGCCCAGTGACACTTCGACATGTGGACAGGAGGAGCTGGGATCGAACCACCAACCCTGGGGTTAAAGGACAACCGCACTGCCACAGCCACCCAATTTCAATAGGAAGGACAGAAAGATCACAGTAATGCTACAAGACACGGACGTAGGGATGCTTCAACCACACAATAATGTGATAACGTGGAACCACGGGGGCAAACAGAGACGTTTTCCTGTGAATACCAGAAATCAGGCTTGAGGGAAATCAAAGCAAAAGGTTAAGCTGAATCATGTGTGCGACACTTCTCCACCTGAGTCCTGGTGCTAATTAGAGCTATATTAGCATTTCCATGTTGACAACGGACTCTGACAGGAGGAATTTACACCTGCAGCACAAGGAACGAGGCTCACAGCTGGAATTGGAGTCAGCCGCGGTGATATTTAGCCAGGTGTCAAAATAACAGAATGCTATTTTTGAGAGAACACAGACGCGGGTTAACATGGCTGACGGCGAGTGAAGGTGTCCTGTTTTGGGGAGTAAAACACACCGAGGTGCAGGAGAGGCAGCGAGACAAAACAACATCTCATCTCAAAGGGAAACGAAGGATCAAAGACTTTCCGTGTTCAAAGGTTTCGCCTATTTAAAATTTCACCTCAAAGAGAGATGATTAAGATTAGAGGAAAGAGTATTTTTATAAGTAGACTGCAAATATGGGCTGATTAACAATTTATATAACCACACGTGTTCTTCAACAAGGTGATATGCCATCGATCAGCGGACAAGCTACCCTTTACACCCAACGGCTCCACCATCAGGACACTGATGTTCGACCACTATGTCGAACATTCATGGACTTCTAGTAGTATGAAAACCTACACGAGTATGAATATGTAATGTGCTTTTATAGATTTTATAGATTGTCTTTTCAGACCTTGCGGCCATTTTCAAAAAAAGAACACCCTGCAGTAAAAATAACTATGCAACCAAAAGCTTAAAGACATGGCGTCTCCGTGCCGTCAGAGCAGCCTGGCAGTCAAATCAATTCTTGAGAACTTCGTTTCTAACTTTTATCACAATGGTTTAACAAAACAAAGGTCAGTTTGTTTCAAAAGGAATTAGTGCCAACATTTTGGGAAATATGATTAATTGCTTTCTTTCTGAGTTAAACGAGAAGATTTGGGTTAGAACCAGGAGTCGGTTAGCTTAGCTTAGCATAAAGACTGGAGACAGTGGGACACCGCTAGCCTGGCTCACGCCATAGCTCAAAAATACAGATTGTAAAGCACCTGGAGGTAAATTGTCATTTGTGAAATTGGACTACATAAATCAAATTAACTTGAATTTTAGGCTGATACATGTAGTGGTGCAGCTCTGATAATTAAAAAAAAAAGATGCACTACAGAATAGATGCAGTTGACACCGTCAGTGTTTGGTGGAGAATCATTTCATTACTACTCAATAGACAAGGACCAAAAAAAAGATCTAAACCTCTACAATTCTATCTCGCTGGGCAAATCAATAAACATCATCTTTCTCAGATTTGATGAAACTCAAGCAGAAGGGGAAGCCTTACACAAGGTTCTTGTTAAATCCAAATTTGCCTTCTTGTTGTCTGACCGAGATGTGAAATGCAATAACATCTAGTCCTCACATACTACAGTTCTTACACAAGTCTACAGTGTCAACCAATTACCTCCAGTAGGAAAGATGGAACTGGGGAGACACAGAGCTCAAGGTTGTTGAATATTTGATTTGTTTGCTTTTTTTCCCCTCCCTGCTTCCATTTAAGTAACTGCTTCTCTCAGACACACACACACTTAGTATTTTATCAAAATGAGGGTCCGTCAGTGACTCCTAATCCTTGCAGCCAGACAATGGAACCTGGGGACACGTCTCATCAGTCTATCTCAAAACACAAAGCCTTGGCAGTTGGCCATCACCTCTCTGTGGTGATAACCATATACACATAGCTACACATGGATGGATTACTGAACAGGCATAGGCCCGTGGCCCAAGGGGTCAGGGAGGTCCTGGTCCAGGGTCTGTCTGGAAAGTTGTTCAAATGATCCCTAAGAGACACAATGACCATAAAACGAGACACAAAACTACAAAGAGACAAAAAATGACAAAACACAACCACAAAGACATACAAACAGCCATAACGCAACCATGAAGAGACGCAGAACAACATATAAGATGCAAAACGACTACAAGGTGACCAAAAAGAGACACCAAACACCTGCAAACGACGCGTTAAGACATTTTGTGGGTGTCTCGCTCCTCTGTAGGGTTGGGAGGGCCGTTTTCATGCCTGTGCCCAGAGCCCCATTGCACATACATTATAAGTGGAAACAAATCATTTTGAGGTTCTAAAACAATGCACAGAAATCTACACAACACTCAACATTCCCTGTGTCTCCTCTCTAAAATCACCAGAGGGGTACAAGGTGATCTTTCCTGCAACAACAAACACATTAGTGATGGTTGACAGGTGACGACTTCCTCTGGAAATAAGAAGCCTCTGCAGTTCACGGTGTCAATTGCCGACAGCTGCCACCGCAAGCCACTTCGCCTGACTGACGCACACCAGACAGTTCCTCCATCAAAGCCTTGTCAAAGAAGAGGTACCGGTGTTCCACAGAGGCTAATTTGACCAAAGCACCAAAATTAGTTTGACTAGCACAAGGTGCCACTCCTGCTAGTAATGTATGCACTCGTGGTTGTTGTTAAGTGCTACTGACTGTTGACATTGACTCATATAATGTGGGGACGTTGTGCGATTAATAAATTGTACACCAACCTCTGCGTTTCATGAAGTGCATGAAATGTAGGATGATGAAATTTGCCGAAATCTCCTGTGTCCCGATTACAGCTGCATAAGGTCAAAATCTGTCGAAAGTTTGTCTCTTAGTGATTTAGCATTGTAAAATAGAGGGTATTTCAAAGTCACATGTATTGTCAATATTAATTATTCATAAGAAATAAAAAAAGAAACAAATGAATGGTAAGAACACTGCTATAATTCTTGCTAGGGTTTTACTTTAAACCTTATGTATTTAAAACAACACCAACAATCTCAGCTGTTAATGCAAATGTCCTATGTCCCCTACTATTAATCTTGCGAAAGGCAAAGCTAATTTAACAATTCTGTCAAATATACATACAAGTGCGACAGCCTCGGTTTCCACAGCCTCCTTCATCCCTAAAGAACATCTGAGTCATAGCAGCAGCTACAACAATGTGTCCATTCAGCTTCATCATAAATGCAATTCTCACTCCCCCACTTCACTTTATATTTCTGGTATGCAACTGGATATGGGTAATTCCCAGATTACTAACCCAAACATGCAGATTTCGGAGACACAACAACCCTTCAATTTTACTGTTCATTTGCAGTCACAGGCAGCTTCTATATTAGCTATATTTTTATTTTATGCTTTCAGAAATACCAAGATGGAATAAAACAAGCAACAAACACCAACATCACTGTGTTAAAAAAAAAAAAACCTGTTACAAAATCCACCTCCCAGCAACTCTATTAAGATCACTAATCAACACATTGTATATCTGCTGTGTACACAGCCCGAAGTGTAAAAATGACATTTATACGGTTTTACAGGTTGTTATGCAACAGACTATTTCTTGGCCTTTGCGGAGTCGCCGCCTTCTCAGGAAGGCTATAGACCTGTATGGGCTTGAATTTCACTTATTATAGATATTAGTCCATATGTGATGTGACATATGAGCCATGACAAATAAAAAACTCACTAGATTTATAAAAGGTAAATGGACTTCACTTAAACAGCACTTTTTCAACTTTAACGGTTCCAAAAGTGCTTTTCCAGATTGGTCTCATTCACACACTGATGGCACCATGGTGGCCTCCATCAGGAGCAACTTAGGGTTCAGCACCTTGCACAAGGGCGCCTATATTATACTAGATATACTACACGATCAGCCATAACTTTAGGACCACTGACAGGTGAAGTGAAGAACATTGATTATCTGGTTACCATGACACCTGTCAGTGGGGGGGGATATATGAGGCAGCAAGAGAACATTTTGTCCTCCAAGTTCATGTGTTGAAGGAAAAATGGGCAAGTGGAAGGATGCGAGCGACTTTGACAAGGAACCAAACTGTGATGGCTGGACGACTGGGTCAGAGCATCTCCAACACTGCAGCTGTTCCCGGGCTGCAGGGGTCAGTACCTACCAAAAGTGGACCAAGGAAGCAGAACTGGCGACAGGGTCATGGGAGGCCGAGGCTCATTGATGCTCGTGGGGAGCGAAGGCTGGACCGTGTGGTCCGATCCAACAGAAGAGCTTCTGTAGCTCAAACTGCTGAAACAGTGAATGTTGGTTCTGATAGAAAGGAGTCAGAACACACAGAGCATCACAGTCTGCTGCATATGGGGACGCTCAAAGT
The DNA here is from genome assembly GCA_036023855.1 of Gadopsis marmoratus. Lineage (NCBI taxonomy): Eukaryota > Metazoa > Chordata > Actinopteri > Centrarchiformes > Percichthyidae > Gadopsis > Gadopsis marmoratus. The sequence continues at coordinate 33,839 of JAVQJF010117488.1, forward strand.
GCCGTGCTGTCTGGATGTTACGGCTGATCGGTGTATATGCCACGGTGTTAAAAAGTTTGAGAAGCACTAAACTTATGTAGAGGCCAAATTGTAGGGATGGAATATGAGAAAGAAAGGCTACGTTATGGGTTTTTGAACTTGAAGAGGAGAGCATATTGGAGGAGGGAGATATGAGAGGGGAGGATGTGAATCAGCAGGAAGAGAGGGTGATGTCAGGTACTTCTTAAAAAGATTAGATTTTCAGCCTATGAAGGAAGATGGAGTGGCTGTGATATTCTGACTGGAGTAGCAAGGTCATTGCACCAACAGGGAGCCAGTAGGAAGGAGAGTTGAGTCCCAGTAGACCATTTACCTTTAATGCAGTCTCATCTGCCTCCACACAAAGCTCTGTCGGGGTCTTAAAAAACCCTCCTGGTGCTCTCAATTTTTGTACTGCCATCGAGCGGCTCACTGAGAATGATCAGTGAGTACGGCCGAATGGCCAGGTCCATAATGTTTTGATGAAGTGCAATATGTAACAAAGGTCCACAGAAGGAGGATGTAATCAATAAATCGAGGCTGCTATGGTGCTCCGATACATACTGTATATATGAATATACAGAAATACAACGGTACGTTTGTGCTGCAATGCTTATCCTGTCCTGACGGCTGGTGATCATGGCGGTCAAAGACAAACAGGATTGTAGAGCCATTAATTTATGATGAGTGTTTACCACAGACATCGGCACACACATGGCCTCAAACAGATCTCACTTTGCACAGATGGAAAACTGATGGACGGATGAGGGCAGCTCACTGCGGGTAATGTCAGAACAAAGACGTGTCCAAAAACACAAAGCAGCGACTTTTCAGGTTTTGAAAGAATGATGCAAAAAAAACGACAAAAGTAATAATAGTCAAGCGCGAGGCTGGGATCAACTCCAGCCCCCAAGTGATCCTGAAAAGAAGCCACCTGAGGACACGCCAAGACGTGTCGAAGCGAGATTTTTATGCGGAAAATTACAAACAATAGAGGACTGCAGGTGAACGGAATAAGAAATAAGAAATTTAATTCTGAAGCAGCAAATTTAGATTTTGCTTAAAAATAATGGTTTCCTTTTTCCCAAAAGAGAAGAGAGAATGCCGGTAAATTACGGTGGCCCTGAAGGTCAAGACACAAAGACATTTCAGATTACAGAAAGGTGGAGGGACAACACTTCTTTGCGATTGGACCAAACCTGAAGTTTATTCAGTGGATGTGTTGGGGGGGGCGGGCTAGAGTGGATGAACCGGAGGGACGCTCTAAACTCTACGCTGCTGTGATTGGTTGATTAAGCGCGTTTAAGGACAGTTCAGGCCAAATACTCACGACGAGACAAAATAAATCCTTACAGAATGTTGCAGCGGTGCGATCTCAGCTGGGTAGGCTGATGGCGCCGCCTGCGACTCAGCTCGTCGAGTTGCCAGTGGCTGGTTTTAGAACGCCAACAGCCAATCAGCTCGCAGCGAAGTCAGCCGGTCACCTCGACTTGTTCGTTTGTTAGGTTTTTGCCATTTCATCAACACTCGAAATGCAACTGCAGCAAGTAACTCACTCTCACTATCCTCATTCTTATTTTAGAAGACGCTACAGATTATGTCCATCTGTAAAAAAAGCCTGGAAAGGGCAGAACGGACGCACAGAGGAGTCGTTGCTATGGAAGCGATACACCGTCCCGTAAACTGGCAAGTTTCAGAGAACGGTGCATTTCGAGTAGTAGTAGTAGTAGTAGTAGTAGAAGACGCCACTTGGTTCGTGGTTGTAAATGCTGTAAAAAACATTCAGCCCTAATTCCAATTCCGCCCATTGTAGCAGAAATCCACAGACGGAAGGGAAACGACCAGGAAGTGAAGGGCCAGTCAACGAGAAAGAGAGAGAGGGAGAGGTGCAAACCGTAAACAGCCGCTTCCCCGCGCCTCCCCCTGCTGACTGTGAGTGATTATTGTGAACGCTCCGATTAAGAAATGTAAATATGTAATGCTCCGTTTGTGACGACAGTTTTGTTTAGCTTCAACAAGCTTGAGGCGAGCGGAGACGGGCCAGATCAACAGATCCCCCCCCAACACATCCAGTGGATAAACTCTGAATTCACTTGGGTTCGGTCCAATCACAAACAAGAAGTGTTGCCCCCCGAAATGTTTTGTGAAATGTCGTTTTGACCTTCAGGGCCACCGTAGTAAATAGCATCCATCAACATGCAGGAACGGCTGAAACTGAGAGCTGAATTGTTCTCACACTCTGCCAGTCATCACTGACATGGAGGACAGTGGGGTGACTCCTCCTACTTGATTATACACGAATAAAAAGCAGGCGCAGTATTAGGAGCCGGGAGAGAAAGGAGGAAGGTGGTTCTGCGCCGGCGATGGTCGGAGGCACTCGGCACACGGTGATGGACGCCGTGGAGGTCAGACATACGTACTCATCTGGGGAGAGGTTATCCGCGAGGAGATGAATGGTGGTGTGTGTGAGAGAGAGAGGGAGGAGGGAGATGTCAAGAGTGAGTTTTTCCAATCCACCACCGTCACACGCCTCACAGTATGAAGGAGGAGGACGCAGAAGAAGGAATTAGCTGTAGTGCTGCTTTCAGTGCGGCTTCACTACACTTGCAGAGACCATGTTGAAACATGATTAACTGTAATAAACCTTTGGTAAAGCTCGTGCTACCTGATTAGATATCAAACTGTCAGCCTTGTGTCTAAGAGCAGCAGGCACTTGGTAACTGTTGTTTACTAGTGAGGAATCGCATAGCACATTATAATAATAATAAAAAAAAAACTCCAGCAAAAAGGCGATGCATGTAAATAGATGTAAATTGATGGACTGTGCACACGGGAAACGTTTCAGTCGGGTTAATTTTATGTTTTTTCATGCCACCATGGCACGAAATGCGGTTTAAATAGGTAGATACACCATTTTTTTACGCTCCCTTCAAATTTCAAATTTTACATGATAAACTGTTGAACACGGTAGCGACACTGACTCATAAAATCGGCTGTATAAAAGCAGAAGCTCAACTAAATGTCAACAGAGAGCCCCTGGAATGTGGCTGAAAGGCTTTAAAGGGTTTTTCTAATCCCGGCTGAAACAGCAGAGCCTTCAGTATTTTTCACCCCTCAATGCATCTTTTGATTGTTAAGGGAGGGGGGGGGGGTGCCTCATTAGTATGCATCTTTTAAGGCACGAAGAGTGACCGCAGATGTGGGGATTGAGGTGGTGCGGCGTGGGAGAAGCTGGGTCGGTCACATGGCCAGGACTTCTCACAGCATCCCTGCGTGCAGAGGATCTGAACGAAACCGGCGCTCTCTCCTCCTAATTCTCTGATGGCAGCCATGACCTACTTTCCACAAAGACAGGCTCATGCAAACTTGATGATATAGTTATAACAGAGGAGCCTGTCGTGCGGCTGCCTTGCAATGTGGAAGCAGCGGGGGGGGGGGGGGGGGGTCTGTTGGCAAAGGAGCCAAATGGCAGGACGTGTGTCAGCAAGTCCGCCCTGGGTGGTTAAACGACATTCGCGGTGATGGCGCCGACGAGAGCTCGGCACTGGAGAAGCGACCAGGGTTCTGATGGTGGTCAGGATCACACGGACACCTTAAGCAACGCACTTCATTCCAAAAGTCATTGTGTAGCCTCAGACAGGCCAATACTTAACGAATGAACCTGAATAGCTCTCAACCTTCAATGGCAGACATCCAAAATGTCCTTGTTGCATCCATCCTGCACCAGCAAGTACTTTAGCTACTGCGGACATTTCTAAAACGCTGTAGCTGTGTTAGTAGCTGAGCAAGCAGATTACCACAAACACGCCAATCTAATCACGTTATTCTTCTGCTTCTTACACATAAAACTAGGGCTGGATATCCAACCTAAATTTCTCTTTACATAACTGGCCAGATTACCAAATCTAGTTTACTTCTTTGATCATACAGTTCTTGCTGTAAATTGCCAGTTTTAGACTATTGAGCCAGAGTGCTGGAATGTCTGCTTGTGTTTAGGTGCCCTTTAACATTTGAGAACATCTGAACTACTCAAACTCTATGTGACTGATTGTTAGGACAGATGCAACAGGACATTATTTATGGATAATATGTAGTTATTATAGTGAACTGATGTTGCAAATTGTGATTTCTGTCTACTCGAGTGTCCTGCTGCTTCTTACAAAACCATTATTTGCAGCTTGTAAAGACTAAAATGTAAGGCTGGTTATCACACATCAATATTTCTGTGGTACAGATGAAGTGTCTGTATAAAATTGTTGCGAGTATGGAAACCGTCAAACACCCAAAGTTTTGAACATTTGGACATTTCAGAAGTTTGACTTTTTTGTTAAATGATAAAAAGAAAAAAGAAAAAGGAGGTTGGAGAGAAACACTTGTAATTCGTGAAGGAAAAGAAAGTATTGTTTCAGTATCAGTGCCAAACCCTCAGGAATTACATTTTAATTACAGCACTAATGTAAGAAAAATCTAAGTTTCCAAAAAGGACTTCTCACATAAGGAGCAACAGTGCAGCAGCAGTGCAGAGTGTGGCTTTGTGATTTTGCTTTGTATCTGCTTAGAAATGAAGCAGATCTCGAAGGCTGATGTCAGACAGGTGCAAAGCTCTGAGCTGCCTTCTTGGTGAGCAGCTAACGGAGGGTAAGTGATGTTCAGGTATAATTTATTTGTGCCTTCAAACGGCGCTAACGCACCGAAAAACTGCGGATCACACAAAGAAACCCCAGCAGGCTTGTAAAAACATCTCACCCCTAAAGAGCAAATAAATAAAATGAGAAAGAGAAAAAAAGTCAGTGAAATGGAAATGACAGAGAAATATCAAGGTGACAAAGAAAAATAAATCAAGATGACAAACGGATGCAGGTGAGCCAGGCATCAGAAACCCAGACATCAAAACTCAACACAGCGGAGGAGAGAACAAAGGCAAAGAAATAGCTAAAGAGGGAGGTGGTGTGGGAATAAACACATATACTGACAGTGAGGCGGGAAAGGTAGGAGGTGGGTTTCAGTGAGAACGAAAGCGAGCGAGTGCATGTGGATGGAGGGGGCACTTCACACTGTACATCCATCCGACATCCCAGATTACAAGGGGGGGGGGGGCTGAACATTTTGACTGGGCTCCAGCTGACTGAGCCTATACGAAAACCTGGAAGATGTCCGTTATTTTCCCAAAAGATATTAAATCATTGTCAGAGTGTATACGACATGAATGAATGTGTTCCACGTGTTTCCCCAATCATCTCTTATCCCTCATGTCTCCGCTAATGCTAAAATCTAGCACCTTTAATTTAATTCTTCCATTAATTAGTCCAGCCCCTTGCCTTTAGTTGAGCATGCATTCCTACGTCCAGGTGTTAAACGGCCCCTTCGCTGATTTCACAGTCGACCTAACCGGCCTGTGAAAGTTGGGACAGTTGCATGATGTCTTCTGTGGCCGCAGAAGGAGCTCACCAGGGACCGGAGACGCAGAACGCCTGTGTTACAAACTGGAAGTGCGTCTAAGGTCTAAAGAGTTCCAGCATTTTTGGAGCCCGACTAATACTGGGGACTAACATTCTCGACCCTGTGCTACTTCATTTCAACCACTTTTGTTTTAAAATGTCTCTTGCAAGACCTTCTGGCTTTAAGGAAAAAGGAGTGGTAAAATTGCTGGAGTGCCCCTACAGATACACGATCCAAATGTGCAAAGGATTTTTGTCACCGAGGGGCCAACTAGTACCTCCTATAAAAGTTATCTTATCAATTCTCATTCAGTTGCTATTGGCCACAGTCACACACACACACACGTGTGTGGGCCGCACAGGAGTTTTTAGAGGCAGAGAAAATGCAGTATTTATGTGCTGCAGTAATACTCAGTGTCAGAACCGGGGGGACACCTGCAGCCCACACAAGTCGACTATACAAGGACACTGGAAACGTTGCTGTGTGAAACGGGTTTCCTGGGCAGCATCAGCTCGCCGGCAGGTTTCATATAAAATAGGTACTTTTAAAGGCGATAAGAGATCGATAGTTTCAAGCAGAGCTGAGCTGTTTTAATAAATAAAAAAAAAAAAAAGAGAAAGAACAAGCTTCTCAAATACATTTTATTTTAGGAAGCAGAGTTACTGGCATTGACCCAGAGTTTTTAGGTAATTGTTCGATGTGACGGCTGGTGAAAGAAAAAAGAAAAAAAAAAAAAACATCCCCTGCCTTTTGTTACATCACACCTTGTTCCAGGACGGCATATTACAAGTGAAACTGCGTTTTCCCACACAGAGGTCAGAGGTCAAGGTCAGTGTATACACATATAACAACATGGCGCATTTAAATGATGAAGACGATACGAGATATTAAACGGTAAACTTCAAGCCATATTTGGCAAAGCAGATAAACAGTGAACCGTTTCGGGGTGTGGAAGCCTGTGTGCTTGCAGATAAACAGATGGCAATTTTACAAGTCCACATAAATCTCTCCGATTGAAGAAAGAGTTGACATTAAAGAAGCCAAAACTAAGATGCTTTTGGAAGAGCATTAACCATTTCAAGGGCTAATAGAGGACTTCTGCTTTTAGCATGCACATTTAAAGAGAGCAGTATCGCCTAATGACTGTTGTAATCAAATAGCATACATAAGATGTACAACACCTCAAAGGGTTCAGGGATTTGGATGTTTGCCTGGACGGACGGACGGACGGATGGATATGCTCCTAAATCTTAACATGTCCTCGTGGCTGCATGTTTGAAACTCATTTGTGAACTGTGGAGATGCTAATGAGGCTATGATACATCGTGGATTGTTTTGTTTTTTTTGAAAAAAAAAAAAAAAAAAAAAAAAGGTCCCCTCCACCCAAAAATGTGTTTGTATTGTTACTTGACCAGGATGTTGGAGTTTCACTGTCGGAATGATCTACTCGTAGGGTTTGACACTAGAGGGCTGTTTTCAAATTCACCTGCTGAAGGGAGAACGATTCGCTGTGCTCACCTTGAGTCGGAGGTTAAGACGTGGACCGACGGGCGTGATCACACCTAGGGAGCCAATCACGGTCCAGTATGCGATTTCCATAATTGCGATTGCTGAAACGTGAAGCCTCCAGCGCACATCAACGGAGAATGGAGTCGTCAGTGAAGTAGGAGACATCTTGTGTATAGCAGTTAATATTTGTACTTTGAGATTTTCATAGAATCTGGGTTTTTTTTTTTTGGATGAAGTATTTAATATTTTACTTAAGAAAAAGCAGCAATATCAGTGTAAAAAGGCCACTTTCAAAATGTTACTGAAGTAAATGTACAAAAGTATTAGCAACGAAAAGCACTTAAATTATGAAAAGAAGACGTATTCAATAGGCAGCAAAATGGCGCCTGTCGTCGTAATGCTACCGTATCATGTACTATAAAGTATATCTGACGAACCATACAGGAAACAAATTTCCTGGGAAATTGTGGTACTTAAAAATAGAATCTTGTGCTTCACCTCATGACGTGAAGTGGAACATAAAATCCATAAAAATAAGTATATTCTATGGACGAGTTCAATACATGGAAGATTGTAATTACCTGTAAAACTCGGTTGTGGTTGAACCCGGTGCTTTGATGAAACATTAAAGATATTTTCTTAATCTCGTGAGCAACATATATATATATATATATATATATATATATATATATAAAATCGTTCTGGACTTTTGGGGCTGCACATTTTCCATTTTCATATGTTAATGAAGTGTTTGTGACAACCCCCTGCAGGATTCTTATGGGGATTTTACTCTACATTATCATTTTATTGCCACATTACCATAGAAAAGCAATGTCACAGATCGACTAGCTGCTATTACACTATCAAAGCTGCACCTTTTACACTCTGACTTTCACCAACTCCCACATATTGATTTAATAGTTCAGTGTCAGCATGGATATGGGTGAATACATATTCTGTTCTAAGAGCTGAATGGAGGGATGGATTTTTTATCTCAATCCATATCGGAGACAAGTAGCGATTGATGACTGTACACAGATTCCTTGCAAGACACACTCACAACAACAAAAAAAAAAAAAAAAACACCACCAAAATGAGGCCAAACGTCACCGCCAAAAAAAAAAAGGGGGTGAGAACGCTGATTGGATGCCGCGAACAGAAGCGCACCTGCAGCCTGAGCCGCACTTACACAAACCTGTCAAACGTTTCAGCGGCTCTCAGAAAAGCGCCTTTTTCCTCAAGTATCACAGCAAGGCCTTATCTTATCCACTTCAAACAGCGATGCCTCGGTGATGAATCTCTAATGCGAGAGGACTGGAAAACTATTATCTGGACAGAAGTTCCTGCTAGGAGCCCTCGCTCTGCTTATCCCATCTCCATAAATTGCCCCCGTTTCCCTTGTCGATGAGTGAAATAGACCTCTTGTTAGCTAAATTCATGCATCCAACACCTTGCAAAAGGGAGAGGACCAAGGACGAGTTGTACCGTATGTGGCTGCTCTGTCTTACTGTGGATGCTGGTGATTTAATAAAAATAAAGAAAGAAAGAAAGAAAGAAAGAGCATGTTTTCGGGCCAGATAATAAATTAGCATTAAGCAATTAACTGTTCATTTATTAGAATTGTTCAATTACGCATTCCAGTTAGCACAGTGTGCATTCACGGACCAATGTTCCACATTCATGCATTTATACAACATACAGATCCGACGCGACACGAAATGTGCAGGAAGAAATGAATCACCTGTGTGTTTTCAGTGTGGAAATTCCCACCAGATGTGTGAGCTCGTGTGACATTGGGAGGTGGGGGGGGGGGGGGGGGGGGCATGAAAATCCCAATTACACCT
>JAVQJF010117503.1:0-26017 GCA_036023855.1 Gadopsis marmoratus
TGTGTGTGTGTGTGTGTGTGTGTGTGTGTGTGTGTGTGTGTGTGTGTGTGTGTGTGTGTGTGTGTGTGTGGAGCAGTTGAGGCCAAGATGCTGAGAAATGAAAAATGGAAGGAGGGATGGGAGTGAAGAAAAGCCTGACAGATATCTACCTTCTGTATCTATTACGGGTGTAAAGATTGAGTGATACCTAAAGGAAAACCAAGAGTCAGAGATTCAGCTAAATTGATATACAACCACTGATCCAACCCAAATTCCGCATGTCAAAAGATGATTTTTCCTGGTTACTTTACTGGTTAGTTTACTGGCATACATGCATTCTGGTTCTACATTCCTATGTATGACCCACAGCTTTCCTGCTGGCTCACTATGTTCTCTAGTCTCACACCTGCTTCCACCACAAACCTTAAGAAGGCGACCTGCACCAGCAGTGTAGCACACAATCCGGGCCCTGCATGCCCCTTTTAATGCATCCATTGTCACACATGCACACACATTATTAGAAACTATCACTCACTGGTTGTATTGGTCTGAATACAGGGAGCAATAATCCAACTTAAAACTTTCTGAGAAACATTGTGCATTACGAGTCTTAAAATTGCAGAATATAATATAATACTGTAATACAGACTCCATGTTAGCTTTGCAAATCTTTCAGTGTAAACCTCTACAAATTACTTTTAGTAGCCATTTTAGGAGCTCACTTTGAGTGCAGGTCCACCTTGTGTTGGCAATCTAGCCACATTACCAATATTAAACTATTCAGACATTGCTAGCAAGTTGTGTTTTTATTTCAACAACTTAATTCATGGCTTTCTGAGGGCCCTCCCCATGATGGTCTGTTTGCCCATCTCTGTCTAGCCACTATTCAATATAGAGAGTCTAGTTTTTTTCTAACATTTCATTTAAACTTTGTGAGCACAGACACTCAGACAGTTAGACATCAGCTTTATTATTTTTAGCTTCAGAGAAGGGCCGGTCTGCAAAGAACAGTGTGTTACCACGGCAGCAGACACTCCGGAGACACTCAAACATACAGACAAGGTATAGACGAGTCCAGTACAGAGTTGTACCCCCAGACTCATCACCAGCAATATTGCGTTTTGTTTTTGCCTTGAGATCTAATCTCTCTCTCTCTCTCTCTCTCTCTTAGTCAAGGACACGGATGCTAAGATTCACTCACACACCTGAAGTTGTTGCAATGTCGTGTTTCTAGTCAGTATTTGAAATAAAGTGTGAAGTAAAGTGATATGCAGACACGGCACAAAAGCGGCGAGTTCAACGAGTGCAGGATAAGTGATTGCAGTGAAAAGGTTGATTAGCCTACTGAATTTCTCCCAACACTTGTTCACGAAGGCACAGCAGCAACTCCACCTACATTAAGCCACAACGTAGACAGTGGTTTTATCTCTGTGTACGCCACAGTTTGCTTTGTCTACTTATATAAAAGTGCCTACATGTAGCTTAATAAGAGAATGACCTTCCAAAAACACTGAACAAACAGCCAACAATGAAAGTAGCAGATGTTCTCTCTCTTTTTCTACAGGAATAATATTTTTCATCCGTTCTTCTGAGACGGGGAGAACCGGGTTTTTGAGAAATTGGTCAGACATACAACAGGAAACACAATGAACACAATTTGCCAGGTCATCCTCATGTCTTGACCCTGGTAAGCATGTCTTTTGCAGTGCGAATCATCACCGGTACTCAACCATCTCTTTTTATTTATTTTTCTCACGTTTTCCTCTTCTTACGTCTCCTGTTCTTATTTACATTCATACTCTGAAACGCACACATCATACAGTACACTCGAGCATATGGCTGTGGGTGTAACATCTTGTGGTTTTATTCAAGGTGGGTTGAGGTGTTTTCTACTCGAGTTGTATCATCAAAGAGAGGCAAAGGTTGCCTGTCTTTCTTCCCGCATTCCCTTTCTGAAATGTGTCTTACTATAAATGTTACGGATTTTCACGTCTTCAGATGCAGTAGGTTCGTACTTTATCCTATCTTCCTTCTGGTTTTTTTTTGTCTTTTTTTTTTTTTAAATCATCCCCACTGTTGCTTCTCCATTTTGCTGCCATGCTCGATATCAAACAGAGAAAACCTTGAAGATGAAAAATAGTTCAGCTGCAATCTCTGTTTTTCAACCTGTTTAGAGACCCTCCTCCCTTTCTATCTTGAGCTTCTTTTCTACTCTTCTTTCTGTCCCTCTGTCCAAGGTAGGGGTCAGGCAGTGACCTTGATTGTGTCTAGGTCGTGTTCCCACTGAGTGCCTGTGCAGCCTCGTGCTGCCACCCGATCAGCATTGCTTTCAGCCTCAGTATCGATCGCCTTCCACTCACCCCTCAAGGACAGAAATCCAAACCCATATTCCAGACCGCAGCCCTCATCTCCCTCCATCCACCCCCCCCACACTTTTTTCTTTTCTCTGCCTCTCCACTTTTCTATGGCTCTCTCCACCTTTTCCTCCCTTATAGAATTCATCACACACACGCACGCACACACGCACGCACCGGTCTCAAGGTCGCAATGACCAGTAGACCCATGAATAAATAATAAGGAGGTAGGAATCACTTTCAGAAAAACCATTTACTCTCCTATTGTGTTCTTGAAGAAGCCGTTTGTGTGTTTGTGTGTGTGTGTGTGTGTGTCTGTGTGAGTGTGAGTGTGAGAGAGAGTGTGAGACAAGAAAAGCTTTGTGAGCGAGACTACAGTGCTTTGTTAACTAAAAGCCCCGCTGTCCCTGGAGTTAACTTGAGCGATGCTACAAGAACCTTCTAGGTGACCTCTACCACTAAGGTTTGTTCTTGTGTGTTAGTCTATTCCCTCCTATCTTGGTTCATTTCTTTGATGAGTCTTAAAATATTACAGAAACGTAATCGCTGTACATGACAAGAGGACAGTACAGGAGGAAATCATTGCATATCGTTACCAACCCTGTTGCCTACAATCTTGAAACTCTGTACTGTAATGCTTCAAGTGGTCTAATTCGTCACGACATAGAAAATACAATACCTCAGTTTGAACCAGCTGCTTTCTTTCTTTCTGCAAAAATATGCACACAAAATTGACTTTTCCCAAACCAGGCTGCTCCTTCAGGTGAACTAACTGTTTCTGACTTGATGTATGGCTTGTTGCAGTTGGTCTGAAGTGTAGAGAAGATAGAGGAGGGAGAAAGCCCAAAAGAAATAGAGAAAGAGGCAAGGGATGGGGAAAAAATAGGAGAGCTAGACAGGTAAAGAAATGAAGAGGAAAAAAAAATCAGTTTGGAGGAGGGAAATAAGATGACGACGAAAGGAGCGCAGAGAGAAAAAAGATGTGGAGAGATTTGCGGTGACGGATAGCAAGAGAGAGAAAGACAAAAAGGGAGGCGCGATATGAGGGGAAATGGCTGCAACAAAAAGAGGAAGAAAGACAGACAAAGAAGGACAGACACCGAGAGAAATGATTAGATTTCTCTCTCCTCTGTATGGATCAGGGCAAGAGCTCCCCTTTCAATCCAATCAAGCGCAGGCGAAGGTAAACAATCAGTCTTGATAAAGGATTGGATAAATCCTCAATCAGACTCATTCTCAGTAAAGCAGCTATTTATTGGGCTGGCCTCACATGGCTAAATTGGATCATCCTTCTTCTGAGGGAGGTGAAGAGAGAAAGTGAGAAAGTGGATGGGAAAGTCTACATCATCTCAGTCTGAGGACGGATTTAAGTTTTGCGAGCAAAATGGCCCTTTCATTAAAAAAATACACACTATAAAAAGGCTTTCCCGGTAATACATCTAGACAAAAAAAATGCAAAAAAAAACTTCCAATCAGAACTTATAAATCATATTCCTATGATCTTAAATAGACCCATCAAAATGTGAGATATGAGCAGCTCTCTCCCAAAGCAAGGAACTAGAGACAGATAAAAGAGTCTGAACTGCATTGACAGAACTTATCTGATTAATAAAATATACAGCTCTAATGTTTTTAAAGACTCAGTATGGTTCGCTCTGCAGAGGGTGCGTTTATTGGCAAATGTATTAAAAAGTTGTCGGCACAAATTTGTAAGCGTATTCTTTCTCTGAAGGGTGAATACAGAGAGTATTATGAGGACATTCAAGCTCAACTGGAGTACATCCATAAATGATAAAGCAGCCAGAAGACTTGAACATCTCGCCTGCCTGCCGAAACCTAGAGGCCAAAACAAGGTCCTCAGTGAGGATGGGGAAAAAAGGAAACATGGTTCACTTTGGTAGCTGTTCAACTGCTTTTCTTGTGCATGAGGTGAATTCACAAATACCCCCAAGAATGGAGGCATCTTGTTCCAAAATCAGATGATAACTATCATCTAAGTACTCTTGCATCATTGCTAGCATGAAATTCAGAAACACAGCATTTTCTTTTTTATATTTTGGCTGCATTTTAAATTCCTCTACTTTGAAAATACTGGCCAGTTTGGGTAATAATCGTTTCACCACATTGCTGTGGGTATGCCGAACAAGGTTTTGGAATGACTGCTTTCATGTACACAACACATTTGTCTGAGGTCACTGCTAATTGACTAAAACATTTAAAAATGTCTAAAACCCTTCGTGACACTGCAGACCGAATACACCAATTACCACATACAAAGTGTTTGGTCAGCACAAGGAGGTAACATACTATTCTGCCTAGATGAATGCAAACATACCACCTCATTTTGAGTTCTGAATGCTTTTTAGGCACGACTTGCTGTGTAAGCTTCTCTAAATCAATGTCACAGATTATTTTCATCCCAAGCCACCCTGAGCTTCATGGTTTGGGCATTTTGTCTCCACTCTGAATGTGTAGCAAATGCCAGTAAAAACACACACTGACAGAAGAAAAGGGCCTTTATGTGCTTTAATTTTTGCTCACAATGACAAAAAAACAACAAAAAACCCCATCAGAAAACCACAACTTTGCACAATGACAGTACGGTCCATGTGTGTGATGAAGAGGAGGTATGGAAAGCTGTAAGGACGGATGAAGGAGAGCTGGGGCGACAGGGTTCAGGTTATCAATACATCCAATGGAGCGCAGTGGAAACTCTGTAAGCCCAACGGGACCAACTGCAGAATGCTGCAGTGTGCTACTCCAGCAGGACGCACTGGGACAGAGGTCAGCACACCGACTGTTTACTTCTGTTCTATTCTATTCTACGCTGACAGGCTAGGAAGAGGGACTCGTATCTGACTTCTCTGGTTATTGCGGGTGATTTTTGATTACTCATTTGTGGCAGATTTGGACAATTCTTGCCTTTTTAAATTTAACCACCCAGTGGAGGATAATGACAAGAATGCATGCACATAGTAGTAATGCATACACTGTGCAGGATGAGATAAAAATATTAACACATGCAGACATGATTATCTTGACTTTGAATCATTCTTTCCTCTTTATCACAATAAGCATCACCACTTCCCCCCCCCTCTTATCTCTTATCACTGTATCTTTCTTCAATCCTCCAGTGCCTAATCTTTCATCACTCAATTTCTTGTTTATTGTCTGTACACCGTTTCATCCTGTTACTATCTAATCTCTGTCTCCATCCCTCTCTCTCTCTGCATGTGTATATACTGTATTGTCACCTTCTACTTGACAGCCCTCTAATACATGTTTCTTTCTCATTGACACACATTGTTGTCAATATGCACTGCATTCAAGAATAAAATTAAGTATTGCAGCGTGTGGTTTGTTTGAATCTATATTTAGATATGTGCCTATACGGTTCAAGTGTTAGTGTTTTATTGGCAGTTATAATTTGCAGGTTGTTGTTCATATTTGTGTAAGTATCATATACGTGTAAGTGTTTGTAAGTGAAATTGGAATTAACAGATATAATCTTTTGTAAGATATTTAGGCTAGGTCTTTGTTCAGTCACCCTGATGATAGGTAGGTTTTAATTATGTTGTTAAATCAAATGTGTTTTCATTATATTGTTGGTTGTGACACAGTTAAGAATCAAAGAAAACAAATTTGTGTCCACTTCACAACTAGTATGGTTGACTTAGTTGTCTTTGTTTTGTTTTTTTAGGTTTCAACTGCATCTCACTGTTTTTAAGAGCAGATGACTCCTGAGCCAGTTTCCTTTACTGCTGGAAAGCTTGAGATGAAGGTGAAAGCTCAGAAAACTACCAGCAAGTGGACCTTGAGTGGAGGTTATTTTTGCCACTTATATGAGAATGAATTTCTATGTGTAAAATACATCCACGTTGTAATTTCAGAAACATTTTTCCACACCAAAAAGTCTTAGTGACAGCTGCCTAGGTTCAACCGCTCAAGAGAATGTCAAGGAATACCGCACACCGTCCATCACTTTAACTCACTTAACAACGTTTCAGTCCTTAGATCTTCATCAGGCAAAGGTCATACAGACAGAGGTTGTACGAAATCTGCTTGATGGCGGTATGAGGACCAAATCGTAGTGTTAATACAAGCCAAGTGATGGACATTGTGCTGAATCCTTTGGCTTTCGTTTGCAAAATATATGAAATTGGTTTTGTTCGACTTTGGAGGAGTGAAAAACCTGCATCGAGATTGTCATGTTGAAGATGCATGGTCCCTTAATCTGATCTGCCTTGAACCCTTTCACTGTTCAACATAATTCAGTGATCTTTGTTTCTTTCACATTTGATCAAATTAGATAAATATATTCTGAAGGGCTATTTTAGACATGCAGTGGAAATCTTTAAATTGTGAGACAATATTGGAGCTGACCCTTATATACAAGGTGATGTGTTGGTGATTTAATCAAGATGTGTTGTCTCAAACCCCAGTTTTCCTCTTCAGGGGCATTCAGCTACTGAAATATTTTCACTGCTGCAACTCTTTGTCTTACTCTGTTACGTATGTGTTTCTTTGTCTATCTATCTCCTTTTGTTTGTTAGTGTGCGACTACATTTATGCATTTTCTCACAGATAAACACACACACATTCAAATGCAGGCATGCACACACTCACTCAAACAATGTCTCTTAGCCAGGGGCAGTGTAAGTCTCGCTTGTGCACACACTATATACATTTTCTGACAATGTGACCAATTGGATCATTATTCAAAATACACTCCCACCTCTGACCCAAAGAACAAGCAATCACTGACGCAATTTCCTACGTCTTTGAACTGCTCCAGGGGAATGTTTTTGTCCGGAATACGTTTTTATAATGATTATTATTCCATTGCCGGTGAAAATAAAAGTTTTATTTGAAGTTGGTCTGTATGTGTTTTACTGCCTGTGGTGTGTTTTTTGTGTGTGTGAGAGCGCCAGAAAAAGATGGATGGATCAAATGAAAGGGAAATGACAGCCACAGTTAGTATAGGCAGGTTAGGTCAACAGTTCAGTGTGTAATTAGATATTGCAGTGACGCACAAATGATTAGTTTGCATCCACACACAGTCACACACACAGTCACACACGCAATCCATACACACATAAACACAAACAGAGTGAAACAAGGCCTAGACACAAGCACTGTTTTATTCATGTTGATGTGATGCCAGTGGACATGCACCCGTGAGGAACACTGCTTTTCTCACCTCACACACTCCCACACAAATACACACAAAACACACAATCCCTCCACAGTCACCTCAGTTCATTTTACATCTAGCTCTGTAAGCTCTCACACACACACACACACATTTATACACAGAGAGACCCCGGTCCAAAATGTTATGCTGGAGTTCAACCCAGGAAACCAGATGTGTCCAGTGTTGGCCGAGTCTACTGCTCCGAGTGTGTGTGTGTGTGTGTGTGTGTGTGTGTGTGCGTGTGCGAACATATGTCTGTCTGCTTGTGCATTTACGTGCGCGTGTTTGTGTGCACATGCACATATAGTATGTACATATATTTAGGCATGTGTGTATGCTTAAATGCTCCCATGTACTGAATATGTCTTTATGAAAGAATAAAGGCCACGCTCTTTTTTAACCAACTAATCGGCTGCACTCCAAACGCAGCACGTGTGACCCAGTCTGAGCTGTTGTATAATAGCATTTGTTCTTCTTCACTTCTTTCAAACGTACCTAAAAAAGGCCAGAAGGAAATTCAGTGACACATTGAAGTAGACAGCAAACATATACTAATATCATTTGTTAATTATATTTTGTATTATTAATCTGAATCTGCAAAATATACTGTGATTTACTGCATCATATAATTTATACTATGTATTAACCTTAACACACATGATCCTTCTTGTGCTACATTTTTATAAGTCATATGTTGAAGATCCAGCGGTGCAGCTGCACAGCTAGCCTTGCTAAAAGGCAAACTGTAAATAAAATGTAAGTAAGTGTTTACAGCAGGCAGAGCATGTTTAGCCTACCAGCTGTTCTGGGGAATTAAACCCATGTCCTTTAAATAACAAACATATTATCTAGCTACTGCTGCGCTTATTCATCAAAACCATTTGTATAATAGAACTAATATTATAGGCTATACTAGGAGTTTGTGTGACTCAGCACAAACAGAAGTACAGTGACACTATAAAAATAATTAATGGCTCATGGATATATCATATGATTTATGCTAGCCAGGGCAGGGTGTGTTTTGTAACCAACATAAGATTTGTCCACACGACCTGCAGTCTTTCCAGTCAACAACAGGTTTTGCCCCAACATGCTTGTGTGAAAACAGGCGCGCCATTCCACTTTTGCCAGATTTAGCGAGGTGTTCATGCGTTATAACAACATCAACAGCTAGATAAGACCTTGGGCTTTGCTATATTTGTGTCAGGAAAATGGGACTCTTATGAAGACAGAGAGATTAGCTTGAAGGTCTGCAAATTTGGAATTTCTTAAAGATAGAAGAAGGCATGAATACCGATGGCGCACTGATTAGCATACACCGTTGCCAGGGAGAGTACTCAACTGTGATTAGCTGGAGGAAGGACGGCTGTTATTTTGAGATAAACGCATGGCTCCGATGCTCATGTAGTGTGTAGCATGTTGGATTGCAAAGACTATTGTCCAAGTGTCCTTGAGCAAGAATCTGAAAACCTACCTGCTCACTCAGTGAAAGTCACTCTGGATAACAGGATCATCTTTAACATTTATGTAAAACAGTCCATCAGCAGGTGCTTTGGGGGGGCTTACCTGTGGCCGTGGGTGTCCTTTGACAATACACTGAAGCAATAGTGTGTCTCCTTCTTTGATGGTGTAGATTCTTTCACTGATGTTATCATCCTTGACGTTACACGCCGCGCCTGAATGCACGATCTGGGCGTTGGCTGGAGCTGTGAGTGAAGGCATAGACACACACACACACACACACACACACACACACACACACATATGCAGAGAAAGGCATGTAGCCATGCGGACACACACACACAAACACAAAGGGAGAGAAACAACATTACATATTAAGTAAAGTCTCTGCAGCAGAAAAATGGTAATTCTCTTGTGGGTGTATGTGTAATGCTGGTGCCAGTATCGATGACTCAGATAAAGAAATATATCACATTACTACTGCATCTGCATGAACAAAGCTTTTTAGGAAAATGCTAGAGTGTTACGTCGATGTGTGATGAGAGATGCAGACATTTATGGGAAAACTGAATCCATTACAAAGTCAAAAGGCTGATTCTTCACTCTGGGACAGTGTTTTTGTCTTATACAGTACAGAGTGTTGGCTAACAACAATCTTAGAGGTTAAGTGCACATCACACAGCACAAGATGGGTTCAGTAAAGTCTAGGTTGCCATCTGTGTCAGACTGTACGATATCAATTTTGAGGCACATCAGATGGTGCGATGAATGCCTGTTAAATCACAGCGCTAAGATGGAAAAAAAAAAGCAGATGCAAGAAGAGACATGCCGTCATCTATCAACACCTTTCTAATGTGGCTATGTAACAACGGCGATAGTACTGGCATTTTAAAACGTAGAGAAAGAAAAAAAAAACGGTCAATTTTGCAAAGTGAGTTTGCTGTAAATATGTTTTTCATCAGCAGCCTAATGCTAAAACGCCACTATATTTTACATCAGATCCTATTGTATGCTGATCGGGTGCTTACTAAACTTGAGTCAGAGCAACAGTCACTTTGTGCGACTTTGGTCACTGAAATCGATCTGTGGACTACGGACAACTAAAGATTCAAACACATGAACTTTTCCAGTACGGCAGTATGCTCGTCAGCGACTTCAGATGATTTACACAAAGAAAACACCTGAGAAAATATGACAATATTCCCAGATGAGATCTTCACCTCAGATCGTCATTACCTATAGCTTCATGACACTAGAGAAACAACAGGTTGTGACGGCAACTGCAGAAATAATGGATGACAGATGCATGATGGGAAACGACTACAAGGTCTGCTCAGCGCAGACCCGTGAGTGGGGCTGGCTTGCGTGCCAGTAGCCTCAGATGGCTTCACCTCCCCTTTGATGAGGGGAGACAGGAGGGAGGAGGGGAGAGACACAGACAGAGCGAGTCAAACAGCGGGTGAGGAGGAAAAGGCCGGAGAGGAGTGTGAAACCCCGGGGAGAGGCGTGGGGGGATGGGGGAGCACAATGATGTGATTAGCATCGATTCACAGGGAGAACAAATTTTCACTGTGCTCTACAACTGTTATCATCGAACAGACAGGAAGGAAGTGGGCGGCCTGTTCACCTTAAACTTCAACTCGATCGGACGCAACAACACAGAGCGCGATCATCTCCAGAAATCAAGTTCAAAGTAAAAGAAGGCTCCGCATCTGTCGCTGCACGTTTTCCTGTATGGAACACGTTAATAGCTTAAGGTATTGGGGCATAGCGAGTGTTCCTGTCCACTTATATTTGTACATTTGAAAGACATTTCCACTTTACTAGACCTAATTAAGGATTTTTTCTTTCTCTCTCATGAATCAGTAAAGAAAAGAGACACAAGAAGTAAAGACTGTAGGTCAGATTCAGTCAATAAAAACTTTTGGCTACGCTCCTTAGCCAGGTAGATAAATGCACCAATAACCACACTCTTACAATGGTAGGTTGTCCGACTATATAATCAAAAATATGTGCAGCTTCCTGTAACTGATAACTGAAAACAGCCTGCTCAATATTTCTCCTCAGCTATCTCTTTATTTGTTGCTCTTATTTTCTGAAGGTGGATGTTTTGGAGCAGAAAAGAGAAGAGCAAGAGCATTTGTGGTATGATACCCACAATGCCTGCCGCGTATACATCTTCCTCCGTTTGTGTGTATTTGAGTGAGTGTTGGTTTCAGCGGGTGTACTGCGGACATGTGTGTGTGAATGCCTTTTTGAATGAGACTTGATGCTCTGCACTGCTGCGTTTGATGTGCTCATCAACAGAGCAGTCAATCATTCATTCCTTAACTCTGTTCATTGTTCTTCCAAAGACCTCCTCAGCACACCAGCCATTTCTTCTCCAACAGAGTAACATCTACGCTCGCATGCCAATACACACGCACTCGAAAATCCGCGTTTCAAAAACATGCATATTGGTGCAGACATTTAGCTAAACACGCTACGCTGTTCTTGCAGCAGCTCTCTACATTTAAACAGGCTGCTTGTTAAGTTCCCTGGCTCTTCCCTTTGTCTTAACCTCAGTGTCTCTCTCCGTCTCTGCAGCACATGGTGTCTGGCATTTGGAAAAAGTTCAAGTGGACAAACCCAAAAACACATTCATAAGTTGTACATTTGAATTAGATTTTCAATACGACTGTCCAAGATATATAAGATGGGGGATATCGGCTGATTTAATTTAGGCATTTAACAAAATAACTTGCATTTATCCACACTTTCAGAAAACACTCAGCTACACACATTCACACACAGGAGCTGCCCAGTTTAATTACAGTCTTCATCTGCTGGACACTGAGCAAATTCAGTGGAGCAGTTGGGGGTTAAGTGCCTTGCTGAAGGGCACAAAGAGAGCAGCTGCTGTGGGATGGGAGGTCATGTTTTATTTATGTTCCCTTCACTCATATTTGAAAATCTCTACCAATCAAATCAATCAAACTGTAACCCATGAAAAGATGAAAGTATTAAAAACACCATGTGGGGTAACAGAGCTGGGTTGCAGAGGTGTGCTGCGCTAACTCAGAAAGACGGAGAGCTCATATAAATGGTGAATAATTGTCTCCTTACAGCTTACTGGCGCGTCGGCACTAGTTTGCCTCTCCAGAGAGGGAGGGAGGTCGAACAGAGCGGCTCCTCTGTCTGCTCTCGCCTCCGGCAGCTTGGCTGCTTCAACTGTCTGATCGACTAGAGAAAGGGAGGCTGAGAGAGAGGAGGAGAAGGAAATAAAGGCAAGAGAGAGAGAGAGGGGTAAGAGAGGGTGAGCAAAAGAAATGGGGGGAGGGAGGGAGAAAAACAGCAGAAAAGTACACAAAGAGGGAAGAAACTAAACAAACAGAGATGGCAAAAAACAGAGAGGGAAGAAAAAAGCTGAAGGAGAGACAAACAGTAGAGGCGAGGGAAAGAATCCGAAAGAAAGAATCTGAGAACAGGAAGAGGGGACATGTGAGACAAATTAATGTAGCCAGTGATTTGATAAGGCAGTTGAAAAAGGATCAATGGGAAGGTGCACTTAAGGTGAAAGAAAAAAAAGTAGACAGTAATAATCATAAGACAGAGAAAGAAGAAGGTAGGGAGACTGACAGGTAGGCCAGAGGGAGGAGAGGTTGGATGGGTGGAGGCTCCGCAACAGGGTGATGCAGTCAAAAAGCAAAACAAAGGAATGATGCAAACAGAGCAGGAGGGCTCAGCCTGTTACACCACAGAGACAATTACTTTCTCCTCTAGTCTCACATACAGCAAAGACATACCGAGATCCAAAACTCGACAGTCCACCTATAGCCAACTAACCATCTAACTGACATTTAAACTCTGTGTAACTTTTGAAAACATTCACTGAAGCAATGTGGTGTTTTCTGGTTCAACTTTTCTGGTTAAATACAGGTGTTGCATCCCAAAAACCCACGTGTGCATGATTGCTAATATATACACCGCAGCCACTGCTTTGTTGCTTAGCAACACAGAAGCAGCATCACAGAATAGTTTACACACTTCATGATTAACTTAGCACAAATTATCAAGATTTTCATGTGTAAGGAAGAATTAGCGTGAAACTACTATTTTTTCCCTCAATACCAGGCACATCTGTTTAAATTGTGTGAAAATCAAACTCAAACGGGAGTCATAAAATTGCTCACACTGAAAAATATATGGATAATTTTAAGTAGTTTAACTGGTAGGATGGTGAAGAATGTATGAGGGCTCAGAATATAGAACATTATTAAATTGCATTCATGTCATGGAAAAATAAAGGCTTTACTGTCATTCTAAAAAAATCTGGAACAAATGTGAGATTTGGGTTGGGATGGGATTCATTTGTGCACCGTAAGTAGTATATCAACGGCAAAAACACAAGATCCCAAAAAGGCAACAAAATAGTACACGAATCAATTGTTTAAATCAGGCCATGGGCTGTAGCAGAGAGGTGAAAAAAAACATGGGAAGGAGTTAACACAAATACTGGCATGGTGTTGTGTTCCGCTCAGAGGTGCATCATTTCAGTTTTTTTGGAAGACCATCATCAGTCATACGAAGCGGCTGTTCTGACAGCGATCTATCCGACTCTGATGATTCATCGATCAAAACTGCTCCGGGGGATGCGGATTGAAATTGTTGTCCACGCATTATTGGAAACTTCCTGCAACATTCAATGGGCATTAGTTGTAAGTGAAACGTAACTATCGTCAAATGCCTCGTCTGATTAATTGATTCGTCACCGCCTGCCATGTTTGTTTTTGTTGAGGGGACAGGACATCTCTCACTGAAACTAATGATGAGACAGGAGAGCTGGTGTCAAACCGCAGTGACAGCTTGACAGAGTGCTGAGCAGCGTGTGTGTGCTTGAAAGAGCGAATGCATGCTTGTGCTTTTGAAATGCGAGCGTACACATACGTACATGGGTTGATGTCGGTGTCTGTGTGTTCCAATGTGCGTTGTGCTGTATCTTGCTGGAGGAATCCCACGGAAGGTCATGAATCCCGTCGAACACAAAGTCACACGGAGCATGATTACTTTATGGGAGCTGCTCACGCATGCAGATGAGCTCTGTCTCAATTCACTTCATTCACAAGAGACCATTTAGATGCTTTGGCCCTTCCCCTGCCATCACAAGTAGAAAGGAAAGGAAAGTGGGAGAAGGAGATAAGAGTAGTGGAGAGTGGGGAGCCGAGAGAAAAGTCACAGACTTTATCGATCAACTGCAATAGAGGGAAGTGTTCATCTGACCCAAAGAAACACTAATCACACAAAAACTGCCTTATGACAAAAAGACAAAAAGTGTGGGTGACTCACATTGCCTCAGCATTTTTTATCAGGATTCTTCTCTGCAGACAGGATGGAGAGAGATCAAATGGTTGATGTCGTGACTCCATCCTTTTCATTTCGGCTCGATTGGAGCTCTAGATATCAAAACACGTCTGAGACATTGATTTAACTTTTGACCCAACTGCTAAATGGCCGTTATAAATGAAAGGACTAACCTTCAGTAACCTCCTTGGCGCTTTCTCTCAACTGTAAATTGCTGTTTCCCTGCTTACACTCTTATATAAACACACATGCACACAACGGAAGAATCAATAGATTTTTTTTTTTTTAGCTGTAGGATAATCCCTTGTCTCTGCATGTCCTTCAATGAGTCACTGTGTTTTCCGGTGTATTTTTATATAAAGTCACCTAAATGTTTCCCTGTACCACCAAAGAGATACAGCCTCCGTCGAGCCAGAGTTGTGTCTTCCATGAAAAACATGAATTTCATTGATGCTGAATTCAGTGGCAGGCTTCCAAACCATGACTATGCCTGGAGAAACACCAGCAAGCTGCCTTTTTTTTTCTCTCAATGTCTTGTGTCTTCTGATTTCATTCTGGTTTATTTTAAATATCTGAATATAATTTCCCCTTTGCCCTTTTTCCTTCAGGCATGGTCAAAGATTTAAAAAAAAAAAAAAACAGGAGAAGATCTGATATTACTGATCTCCATTTGCATGCACATTCTAATACTGGAGTTCAGTCACTTCACAATCAATGCAGTTTGTCCAATTACAAATGAGCCAATTATAATTCTGTGTGAGCTACTATAGTTTGACAAAAATTGGCCATATATAATATTATGTGCCGATGTGCACAATCTTTGAATTTGTATGTTTATGTAATAAAAACTCTAAATATTGAATGTGTTCATCATTTACTCCAGAACTGGTCTTGGCAGGGAGGAAAAAAAAATCTGAATCAGATATTTGACGTGGTCAGTTTGATCAAACAAACTGCACATTCATTTACACTTACTGTACTTACTAATCTCTGTTTATCCAAACGAATATGCAAGATTCATAAACCTACTGCAATGCTGACATTTTTGTCAGACCTTAGACAACCTTTGTTTTAAATGAAATAATTTGATATTACTCCATACAAAAAGTAGCTTCCTGGATTCTCGTCATCACTGTGAGGTTGGAATGGAATCAGAAATACTGTAGTCCGGCAAATAACTTATCACTATTTTTACACTTGTTTTTATGTACGAATTGAACAAACAAGATAATACCTGAGCTTTAGACATGCTGGTGGATTACTCTAAAACGATAACATAGATGATAGCTTAGTTTATGGGATTGTGGTGACTCCAGGTGGCTAGCTGGTTCTGGCCATCTCAAAGCAAATGGTTGCATCTACGAGAGACCGACTGGAAAAGAAAGACAGCTTTTTTGTTTGTTGACAAGGCATTATGTTTACAAGCGGTGAAGCCACGAGTGTCGACAGACCAGTGTGCGGATTCTGCTTTGTTCAGTCTGTCCTACCTGAGGGTAGCTGATGGTAAAGCTACACAACACCAGCAGATGAAGTAGTGAGCAGGCTTTTCTACTCCATCAGTGCTCAAATTAAAGTGGATGTCCATGCTGTACATGGTTTTCTTGCTGGGCTGAGCGATATGGCTAAGTATATTTCACAAAACTATTTCAATAAATGTGGCAAATTGTTATTCCAAAAAAAAAAAAAACAAAAAAAAAGGAAATCTGAATTGAGTAGCATGGTAAAACACAATAAAATGCTGTGGCTGTGGGCTTCTTTAGTCTGTCGAGAAGTGATACCAGAAAGAGGAAGGAAGCAGCCTGGACAGGCCAGTGAAAAACACAGATATCACCTGATCACACAAACCACGCTGAGAGGTATTGATTAAATGACCCTGGTGGAGGATGAGACTATAAACCAACAGTAGCATGTGAATTAATTACACACACACACACACACACACCAATCATCACTTCCCTGAGGGGAGCTTAATGCAGAGGGCAAACAGAAGAAAAACAGTGACAGGGAAACCGCGATAGAACAGACAGAAGATTTTTCTTTCTCCTCGTCTAAGAGAAATGTAAATAAGTAAATCTCAAAATATCCTGAAAATCAGTATGTGTTCATTCTCTCTTATATTTTGTCCGCTTGTGCATATTTGTCAGTGCTGGTTGTATGGATTCATCTTCATTAAGTGTTGCTGGATTTCCTTGGATCATGAAATCAGCATGTCAGGGTGAGTTTGATGGTTGATACCTGCTGTGCTACCTGGCGTACATGTGTGTACCTGTGTTTGTCAGCGAGTGACTGACTGCGTTTTCCACCACAATCACCGTAAGAGGAGAAAGAGATTGCGCGATCAACAACAGTGTCAGATGACAGCAGAAGCTAATGAAGGGGGATCATTGGAGAGCAGAGGGTAGATTGGAAGGGCAGGGAGGTGGAGAAACAAAAAAAACCAAAAAAAACTGTAATGGAAAAGAGAGAGAGTGAGAGAGAGGGAAGAAGAGAAGCGGTTTCCGTGCAGCACTGCAGGGTTCATATCCAAGGACAGCGAATCTTCTCTTTGAAATATTGGTCAATATAGATTATTGGCAGGCACAGAGCATGCAATCCTTGAGAAAAGATTTCACTTTGTCCAGCCAGTTTCTTTAGACATAATTGAGCTTCTTTTAACATCAATGTGAGATTTTGTCTTTTTTCTAATACTGCTTCAGCATACTTTTCCCGAGAATGATGTTGTTGCATGCCTATGGTCTTTGCTGCAAAAAGGTCCACAAACAAATACAATTAAGTTTGCATATCCCCTACCTATTATGTTAAAACATATACAGGTCGCAAACCACATGAGGCTAAGGCCATGTAAACAGGCACATTTAATATGTGTATAAAATTATGGTAGCTTTGTGCAATGAAGACAGAAAGAGGCGAAAAATAAGAGTCAGAGGTGGGGGATTGGGGGTTGCATCTGTTGTGAGGACTGCAGTGATGTGAAGTGATCTGGGGTTTGTAGAGCGCGGTCAAACATGACTCGTACTCCTCCATAAGAGTGTGTTTGCCGCACTTGAGCTTTCCCAGGATGAAAAGATAAAGAGAGGAGCGAGAGGGAGAGTTCCGACAAAAGATGAAAACCGCTTAGATCTTTGGCACAGACGGACAGAGGGGGGGAGATGAGAGGAGAGCGAGGAGCGGGAAAGGGGGGGAGAGAGGGAAGGGAAGGACGAAGAAGAGGAGAAAATAAAGAGAAACGTGTGACTGGCATTCTCTTTGTGAGAGCTCCATTCACAAAGCCTGTCGTATCTGATTTCCAATGTGTTGAAATTGACAGACCGAGAAACAGGAGAGAAAAGAAGAGAAAACGTAGATTTCACACCAGCTAACAGCCTTATTGAGTTTCATGAGCACAACTTACATGTTGTGTTGATATCCAACTTTTCTGCACCCAAAATTACTTTTCTGGTATCTGCTAATCTTCACCCGATCAAGTGGGCCTTACAAGATGAAAACGCATCAGATACACGTTTCCAACACTGCTGGGTATTAATGGGATTTTGTTTTAGATTTCCGCCATCTCCCAGTAGTGTCACCTTGTTACGCCCAAGTGGTTCCACTGTCAGTGGTTCAAGCAGAATAATAACATAACTGACAATAATATTTAGGCTAAACATGGCCGTGAGCTTCATGCGCAAAGTCTAGAGCTGCAACTAACCAGCACGTCAATTGCCAGTCCATGTTACTATTTTGTACGTTTAAATTCTTTGATTGGCCACTTGAAAAATTGTGGAAACATTATTCCTTCCTCTAGCACCACCAGCAGGTCAAACGTTTCCCTTCTCCATTACAGGGCCCAAGCAGCCCTAAAAATAATTAAAGGTAAGATTATTCCAATCAAATTAGTGTTTTGGAGGCGATACATCAGTCATAAAAAAAAAATAAACATTTTAAATCCGTCACCATGGACGGCTCCAGGAGGGGAGAGGGAGGGCCGAGTTTAGGCAGAATTTCAGGGAGGTGTGTCTAAGCTTATGCCCCAAGAAATTTTTCATTTGAAAAGGAATGGTGGAGTCATAAAACATGAAGTATTTGGTATATAACAGACAGTATATTGTATTTTTAATACTACGGACCATTTTACTTTACAAGTTTGGCCATTGCTGCTAAACAATTTCATTGAGCCAGTGCACCTGAATCCAGCGGTTCTTCGTCATATTTGATGTGTTTCCCACACAGAGAATACGTTTAGTGAAGTTTATACAGTTTCCCCTAACACAACAACTCACAAAACTGCATGACTTTTTAAGGTAGGCTGGAGACTTTCTCCCTGTAAAATTGACTCCCAAATTGGAACATAAGGGATCAGATTTAATTTGTATACACAAGTTTTTAAAACATATTAAACTCATCTTGACGAGTGAAATAGCGTTGCTGGATATTGGACTAGTCCGTGTTACTCAGCCTAAGGTAAAGGAAACAAGATCCTCAATTACCTCCAATTTGAAGCTGAACAATACATCAGTGTGCCGTCAGAGACACAACAGCACATATTGATATCTTAATTAGAGTTTAAAGTGTTCAGACAAAAGCTTTCACACAGACAAATCCACACTCGTACGCCCAGACACACAGCGCTCTGAGTGGAGCTTAGTACTGCTACCAACAGTAGCTTTCTGCAGATTCTTTTAACTAATTAATTACAAATTTACCATCGTCACAAAAATTAAGATTTAAGTTTGAGTGGTTTGACATATGTAAAAAACACAATTTACAGTGCGACTTAAATGTCTCAATCATATCAGTAACAGGT
Organism: Gadopsis marmoratus; assembly: GCA_036023855.1. Lineage (NCBI taxonomy): Eukaryota > Metazoa > Chordata > Actinopteri > Centrarchiformes > Percichthyidae > Gadopsis > Gadopsis marmoratus. The sequence continues at coordinate 19,112 of JAVQJF010117503.1, forward strand.
AACATATGCATTTCCCGCCAAAACCACATTTTCAGACATTATTCTCACTCAAATCTTTTAATAGTCTGAGCTTAATGAGGCACCCTGGTGGGCAAACTATGAACCCCTGCTATCTAATGTTTAAGCTCATCTCTTGACTGTTGTCAAAGGTTATCTACCCTCTCTACGCCTACTGTCCTGCCACACTTTGTTCATGCTCCATTGTGTTTAATATCATTAAGAAAGAAATTAATCTTAGAGGAGAGGAGGGGAAGAAGGGATGAAGTGGAGGCACCGCTGATTCACAAGTCATGCCTTCTTGTACAAAACTTAGGAGTGTGATGTTTTAGAGCTGTGCTTCACACTTCCTACATCATCATTCCCACCAACATCTGGGTCTCTCAAAGCACACAAGCATCTGTTAAGACAAGTAAACACAATGAGAGCAATGAGGGAGGTGAGAGAGAGTGACAGAGAGAGAGACAGGAGAGAGAGACCAGAGACAGCTGGGGAGGCTCAGAAATTGCAGCAAAGCTTTTTGTGTCTTTCAATGTGCATGTGCGCGCGCGCGCGCGTGCGTGTGTGTGTGTGTGTGTGTGTGTGTGCGCACGCGTCTGTGCATGCGTGTGTGTTGTTCCTTTCTGTGTTTGTGCAGCATACGCCACACAAACCACCTTAGGTGTAACATATGGTTATTTTAGTCAATGAAGCTTTCTGGAGCAGGAATGGGCATTATGAGGAGAGGCAAAAGTCTCTCTACTTTCTGTGAATATTCCGTGATGGAAAGGAGAGGAGAGACAACAGGAAGACACAAGGCAGAGAACAAAACACTCAAATGATGAGGAGGAATGAGAGCAGAGGCGAAAAGCACTGTATTTAGGAGGAGAGAGAGAAACAGTGAAGACAAGTCGGTTTGGCGTGGAGGTCATGTGACCCACATCATCTGTCTGCCTGACTGTCAACCTGACCTTATTCTATTCAACCAAAATGCTCAGATTCACTTTGACAGCGCACACAAACACATTGCACCAGATAACAAGAGGCACACTTGACTTGACACACTGGCAGTGCATATGAACAAAAGTAAGAACTTGTGTGCGTGTGTGTGTGTCTCCAAGGAAACTGCAGCAGAGCAGCCGACAATGCATAGCGGTCAGACCAGGTGAAGTGCTAGGAAGGAAGGAGGTACTAAGAAAGGACGTCGATAAAGTGGAGAGCAAGAAAAACGCTTGAATAAAAGGTCAGAGAAGAGCTAGAGGTAAGGAGAGAGGCAAGTGTGGCGGGAAAGATCCTCACAAGTAGAGAGGAGACAAGATGTGGAAGAGAGGAAAGATGCTATATACTCTAACCGTTTTATCCTGTCGTGCCAATAAAGTGAAAAGAAATACATTTGGAACGTTTCTGACAGAACGGGGGAGACGGACGGACAAATTGTCACACGCACAGAAATGCTGAGGCAGACGGCGGCAGATACTTATTGGCAGGAAGAAAGGCACAAATGGAAATGTCCTACAGTAACAAGCGAGATGTGTAAATCATGTAGAGAGGGAGACTAAGAAAAGGTGAAAAGGATAAAGCATTAAAGGCAGGTAGAGATACAGACTAATTGCCGACAGCACAGAGCGTGAGACGGAGAGAAAAAGCATGAAAGGCAGCAATTGCTTCCCAACTTAAATGGAACTCCCTGTCAAAACAGCCAGACTTTGGATATTGATATTAGTCTCACACAGAACCGCCGGATAAATTTCAGCAGTTGATAAATAATACTTCATTAATGTGTCACACTTCATTTCACACAGGCCTTTTATTTATTTTTTTTTAGCTGATATCAAGATTTAATGAAGTGCTGGCACACAATAAAGGCGGGTCTCAACAACAGTGTGGAGAGAATGCCCGGGATCATTTTGTCATGTTCATCAAGACAGATAGAGAGATCTGTGGCTGGATGGATACAACGAGACAAGTGGAGTTATTGTTGCTTTTAAGTCACTTCAAACTATTCTTCTGTCATTTTAAAGAAATACATTATTTAGTACAAAAAAAGGTATTGGTGGCTGGCCAAGTAGACTGCTGTAAATACCAAAATAATCAAGTAAAAGTCTCATTGTCATTGACCACGCCAATACTTGAGCATAACAATGGTCATCCATCATGATCTCAGAGGTAAGACAATAGAAAATGGTAAATCATTTTAAATGACAGGGAGACAAAGTCATGCACCACTTCTGGGATTTTCGTTCCACAATATGAAACTGCGATGTGTTTTCCATCTTTCTGAAAAGATAATGACATCGGGCTGCATTATTCATTGCTCAAGTCAAGACTCCAGAGAGCTTTATTGCCATATGAGAGAGAAATAACGTAGTGCGGATTGATGACATTCTTAGTTTGCTGCCACAGAAAAATGCAATTACAGTACAATAAATAAGATCAGAATAGCATTACATCACCAATGCTGATTGGTAAAATGTGCTTCAGCTTCAGTGCTCCTTGGCATGGATTCTCCAACGGTCTCTGCCGGAGGGATGAATGCCAATCTTGCAAAAGACATTCCCTCATTTGGTGTTTTGATGGCGGTGGTGGAGGGCGCCGTCTAGCATTCAGTCTAAAATCGCCCACAGGTGTTCATCTTGAAAGTCTGGGGACTGAAGGCTGTAGCATATGATTCACATCATTTTCATACTGACTGACTCCTCTAGACATGTTTCTCCTCTCTTTTATTTATGTTTCACTTTTAATCTGTCACCATACTGCAGATACAACTGCTTTAAGATGCTGCACATGTGGTTATATTCCTCTAAACACTGGTGTGAATGTTTCCCCAAACAGGAAGGTCTGCGGTTCCAAAGGGCAAAGAAATGCACCAACAATGGAACAATGCACTGAAGAGGGAGTTCCACTTGGTTCTCGCAGAGAAACCTTTAAAACCTTTAAAAAGGAAAACAATATCTGACCTGGATATGTGTTTTCCTGATCAATAACGTCATCAAAAAGATAAAAAAGTGAACCTACAGTGACTCAAATTGGAGATAATGACATTTGTTTTTGTTTTTTGTATTCATGAGCACACAGGCCAACACCAGAGCCGGCGATCTGATGTTTACAATGTTTACATGGTAAACTGATGAGTTAAGAACTTTCTTTTTTACCATTTTTGACATGATAAGAGCGTAATGTGAAGCTGTTTTCCTCCCAGCCAAACTGCAAACTTTTTACCATTCAGAGTTAGAGACTGTTGATGTGTACAGGGTGCTAACATCTGGTACATTTGGCAAAGACAAGCCATGATAATTACGGTTACGGAAGGTGTGCGTGGAGGAGAGTGGAGAGAAAAAAAGCATGTTAACAACTGTTTTGTGAAACCATCCCTCTCATCTGAAAAACAACTCCGCTTGATAATACGATTACAAAAGCTCTGCCCTTCATACGAGCTGCAAAGTTTGCTAAGCTCGACTGTTATGGAAATCACCACATGGTCAAGTGGTTTATAGTACAAAACAAACACGACCTTCTAAGAAATAGCCAGCCTGCTTTGTTTGCATGATGTGAACAACGTCCAGAGTTTGTGAAGGGAGAGAATTAAGAGAGCTGTAGAGGGAGCGGGGTGGAGGTGAGGTTTAAAGGAGAACTGCAAGTGATGTGAAAGAGAGAGTTTTAATTAAATTCGCTGCACTTTGGAATTTGAATTCTGGGTGATGAGTAAGAGGAGAAGATGAGGAAGAAGAGGGTTTGAATTCTTACTGAACACACATTAAACACGAGCACTCGCATACAGGTACACACATTCCACACATTCCCTAGTCTTCAGTGAAAAAACTGAATTACTAAAGTGAAACTCAGAATGTGTGTGTGTAGGTGTGCGTGTGTGTGTGTGTGTGTGTAACACCCTGTACCATCAGCTATGATGGATTATCAGCTACAGGCCTGCCCTGGATCAGCCCTTAGATGAAATTGGAGCAGCGAGATGTGCGCTCAAACCTGACAGGGACAGCTGGCCGAGGATAACCTTCATGCGGCTGTTTGACTTCAAAGCCAAAGATGGGTCAATGGGAAAAATGTGATGTTTGTTGAGAGAAAAGAGAAAAAAAAAAGATATGAAATATGCTACTACAGATGCAATGAACCACTTAGCGTGTTTAGAGTTACTCGGGGCTGGAACATATCCCAGCATGCATTGGGCAAGCGGCAGCATGCACGGTAGACAGGCCATCCGTCCATCACTAACACATTCAGACAAACATTTACACTCACATTCACGCTTACGGATCATTTCAAGTTCCCGTACGCTGTATTTCCATTCAGGACAAAACAAAAACATGATTACTATTGTAATACATCAACTTTGATCCTATTTGGGGTAGATGGGTAGTCACATGAGCAACAGTAATGAGACTTTTAAAAAGAAAAAGTCTGAGCATTATTAGGTTAGAAAATAGTGAGTTTTGACCTCACATTGTGACTGGTGGACAGGCAGTGTAATGAGTGCAAATATCACCCGATATAGAATTCCCACCACATCTCCGCAAATCGGCCTCATTTACCTTGTAATACCTACTTCTACCTAACCTAGCAACCTAACCTAGCAACCTCGTATCTGCCACCTCCTACACAAGCTAACCTGCCTCACAATAATTCCAAAGACTTTTTCAAATCTATTGGCTTTGAATATCTGGAAGAGCCTTTCATTAGCTGTAGATGGGGTTTAATGAAGACACATAGTCCTGCATGACTGACTAAATCTAGGGCCAGCTAGATCAACCAGCTGTCCGTTATGTTAGAAGCCAGCAATACACCCACACGTACAGTCAGATAATATTCAGAATATCTCTCACGCTGTAACAGAGCTCATGGCTGTAAAGTTCCACAATATATCCATTAAAGCATTAAGCTTAAAACATGTGAGTGGCTTCTAAATAAATTAATCCCTTGTGTAAATGATAAATAAATAAAAAGTGACTGGATACTGAAGATAAAAATCTTTAGACTGATCATTTCAATGAATTTCATTAGTGTTTCTCACAGTTTGGGGGTGACTATTAATTAGTCCAGGTTCCATAAATAATGGGCTGAACATTTCCAGAGGAGCTGTTCAACTGAAAGCAAATAAAACAAAATGTTGAACATTTTCTGACGTGTAAAACTTAGGAAAAGTCTCGAGAGATACCTTAAAATGACTTCAGTGAGACAAAGGATTGTGCAACAGAGAAAAGAAGCCGAACAGAATAAAGACCTGTACTGAAAGTCTCACAGTCTCACACTCTTGGAAGGTATTCACGTCTATCTGCTGTTGGTATATTAGATCTCTTTATATATGATAATGCTTCTGTCCCCCATGACACATTTGATGTAATATATATCAGCCAAACTGCAATCTCATGCTGACAGAACAACACTGAAGGCAGATAAAGATCCCAATGGATTATTTCCCAACTGAGGATGCATCAGATACTGACTTAACTAAAAAGAATCAACAGTAAGCCCTGAAATTCACTGCAAGCACGAGGCATCCCGTCCCAACACTGGTTATAGGGAAGATATGCAGCCAGTTGAAACACCAAATAAAAATGGACATCTGCGCTTCTTAATTGACAGCGTGATGTTGCCGGCCCGTCTCCATCTTCGGTAACTTCGGAACAACATTCTCCACATGGACACAAGCATTTACTTCTGTGCAATTCTCATCATGTTTCCACCTTTCTATTTCTTTTTGTCAGTCTTTTCATTATCACAAACATATCCTTCTGAAGAACACTGTGTCCGTTGTGAACCAAGTAAGAGAAGCAAAGCACCAAATATTCCAGCAGTACTAGTGTTCTAGTGTATTTAAATCAAAAACTATGGTTCATGAGCCAAGCCAGGGAGGATAAACTGTGCCTGGAGGGTCCCGTTGGCATAAAAGAGCTGCTGACATGTTTTTCCGAGGCATTATTTACAGGATGAGAGACAACGTTCCCTAGATTTGCAATGTAAGCCACAAAAAAACAAATACACTCTGTGGCTGTTAGAAAGACAGACAGTGACTCATCAACAATGTGTTATTTAACAATAGATTAAATATTAACTAGCAGCTGAGAAAGGTCTGACTCAAAACCCCTGAGGATGGCGGGATAGTAAGGCGATAACAGATTGACGAAGAGAGGAAAATAAAGAGGCATAATGAGAGAGGCAGAGAAAGCCACTGAAAGGACAAGAAAAAAAAAAGAAAAAAGCAGAAAACCGACAAGACAAAGCCAGAACAAAAGAGTGTTTCTAGATTCATACAGAAACTACAGCGTGCACCTGCTTTCCTGCACTGACCACCACTGGGGGCGTGGTGGAGCATGAGGCAACACCCCGATGTCCTGTACGATTAAAACTTTCATTAGCTAAAACCACGCTATCAAGGAAGCCTCAAAGGCAACCACGACATTCTAAATAACTCTTCTTCTTCGTCTAGTTCTACGGCGGTTGGCATCCATTTGGTGCTTTACCGCCACCTTCCACTCCGGAGAGTGGAACAGACAGTAGACTCAATATCTAAATGATAAATGGACTCTTACTTATATAGCGCTTTTCAACCGTTGAATCTACATCCTTCTATCTGCTCAGGTCTCCCCAAGTTCTAAATAACTCTTCAAACATGAAGTGAGGAACAGAGAATGCTTCTCTGGAGGGAATAAACTAAATTAAACAAAACAAATAAATCGCACACTGCGCGCCACTCTGGAAAGTTAAAGAGGGTAGTTATGAATTTAAAAATAGTTTGATAATGCTCACGGGAGAGTAATGTTGAACTTCCAACTCAAAACTGTTTAAATAACACATTAAACAAACTCCTCCTTGAATCGCCACCTTAACGTGGTGGAGGAGTTTGGGTGCCCCTGTGACCCTGGGAGCTGTGTTGTCTGGGGCATTAGCCCCTGGTAGGGTCTCCCAAGGCAGAGTGGT